>CAUYPK010023463.1:0-13544 GCA_963574355.1 Loris lydekkerianus
GCTGAGTACATTGGATACTATTTCTTCCATTCTTGAGATGCTTTACTAAGAAGAATGTGTTCCAGCTCCATCCATGTAAACATGAAAGAGGTAAAGTCTCCATCTTTCTTTAAGGCTGCATAATATTCCATGGTGTACATATACCACTATTTATTAATCCATTCATGAATCGATGGGCACTTGGGCTTTTTCCATGACTTAGCAATTATGAATTGGGCTGCAATAAACATTCTGGTACAAATATCTTTGTTATGCTGTGATTTTTGGTCTTCTGGGTATATACCTAGTAGAGGAAATTGTAGGATCAAATGGCAGGTCTATTTTTAGATCTCTAAATGTTCTCCAAACATCTTTCCAAAAGGAACATATTAGTTTGCATTCCTACCAGCAGTGTAGAAGTGTTCCCTTTTTTCCACATCCACGGCAACATCTCTGGTTTTGGGATTTTGTGATATGAGCTAATCTTACTGGAGTTAGATGATATCTCAAAATAGTTTTGATTTGCATTTCTCTGATGATTAAGGATGATGAGCATTTTTTCATGTGTCTGTAGGTGTGCCTGTCTTCTTCAGAGAAGTTTCTCCTCAAGTACCTTGCCCACTCTGAGATGGGATCACTTGTTCTTTTCTTGCTAATATGTTTGAATTCTCTGTGGATTCTGGTTATTAAACCTTTGTTGGAGACATAACCTGCCATTATCTTCTCCCATTCTAAGGGCTGTCAGCTTCCTTTACTTACTGTGTTCTTGGCTGTGCAGAAGCTTTTTAGTTTGATCAGGTCCGAGTAGTGTATTTTTGATGCTGCTTCAAATGCCCGGGGGGGTCCTCCTCATAAAATATTCTCCCAGGCCAATTTCTTCAAGAATTTTCACTGTACTTTCCTCTAGTACTTTTATAGTTTCATGTTTTAAGTTTAAATCTTTAATCCAGTGAGAGTCTATTTTAGTTAATGGTGAAAGGTGTGGGTCCAGTTTCAGTCTTCTACAGGTCGCCAGCCAGTTCACCCAGCACCATTTGTTAAATAGGGAATCTTTCCCCCACTGAATGTTTTTAATTGGCTTGTCAAAGATCAAATAACATAAGTAGCTGGGTTCATCTCTTGGTTCTCTATTCTGTTCCATACATCTACCTCTCTGTTTTTGTGCCAGTACCACGCTGTTTTGATCACTATCAATTTATAATATAGTCTGAGGTCTGGTAGCATGATTCCCCCTGATTTGTTTTTATTTCTGAGTAATGTCTTGGCTATTCGAGGTTTTTTGTGATTCCATATAAAACGAAGTATTATTTTTTCGAGGTCTTTAAAGTATGACAGTGGAGCTTTAATAGGGATTACATTATAATTGTATATTGCTTTGGGTAGTATGGACATTTTAACAATGTTGATTCTTCCCAGCCATGAGCATGGTATGTTTTTCCATTTGTTAACATCTTCAGCTATTTCTTTCCTTAGGCAGGGGTGGCGAACGCGCGGCTAGAGCCGCATGTGGCTCCTGGCCAAAATGAATTTTGGCTCTTTGCCTCTTATCATTATTTTGTGTACTGTGGCTCTTTGCCAAGTTTGGATTTTGTTATGCTGCTTCTGAGGAGGGTCCTCTGAGGAGTGATCTCCGAGCACGTAGTCGAACTTGTTCACCACCCCTGCCTTAGAGCTTCATAGTTCTCTTTATAGAGATCTTTCACGTCCTTTGTTAGATAAACTCCTAAATATTTCATTTTCTTTGGCACTACTGGGAACCAAATAGAGTCCTTGACTGTTGTTTCAGCTTGACTATTGTTGGTATATATAAAGGCTACCGATTTATGAATGTTGATTTTGTAACCTGAGACAGTGCTGTATTCCTTGATCACTTCTAAGAGTTTTGTCATAGAATCCCTGGTGTTTTCCAGATATACAATCATATCATCTGTGAAGAGTAAAAGTTTGATCTTTTCTGACCCTATATGGATACCTTTGATCACCTTTTCTTCCCTAATTGCGATGGCTAAAACTTCCATTACAATATTAAACAGCAGTGGAGACAATAGGCAACCTTGCCTAGTTCCTAATCTGAGTGGAAATGATTTCAATTTAACTCCATTCAATACAATATTGGCTGTGGGTTTGTTGTAAATGGCCTCTATCCGTTTAAAAAATGTCCCTTCTATATCAATTTTCTTAAGTGTTCTGATCATGAAGGGATGCTGGATATTATCAAAAGCTTTTTCTGCATCAACTGAGAGAATCATATCTTTGTTTTTTAATTTGTTTATGTGCTGAATTATATTTATAGATTTACGTGTATTGAACCAGCCTTGAAACCCTGGTATAAAACCAACTTGGTCATGATGTATAATTTGTTTGATGTGTTGCTGGATTCTTTTTGTTAGGATATGGTTGAATATTTTTGCATGTAAATTCATTAGTGATATTGGCCTATAATTTTCTTTTCTTGTTGGGTCTTTTCCTGGGGTTTAGGGTGATGTTTGCTTCATACAACGTGTTGGGTAGTTTTCCTTCTTTTTCTATATTTTGGAAAAGGTGGAGTAATATAGGTACTAGTTCCTCTTTTTTTTTTTTTTTTTAATTAAATCATAGCTGTGTACATTTATATGATCATGGGGCATCATACACTAGCTTCACAGACCGTTTGAAACATTTTCATCACAATGGTTAACATAGCCTTCCTCGCATTTTCCCAGTTACCGTGCCAAGACATTTACAATGGTTTGTTAGAATTCTGACGTGAAGGCATCTGGTCCCAGGATTTTCTTTTTGGGAGATTAAGATATTTAAATGAAGCATTCTCAGCTCCAAATTAGGATGAGGTCATTTGATAACAGAAATATGAAAAACTGGTCCTGTGGCAAAGATGATTACAGATTGAGAGAAAACAATTTGGCAGTTTATTTAATATAACACAGGTTTACAGTCAATAATTCTAAATACTATAACAGAATCTAAAAAATTCCCCTTAGGTTCAAGGAAGCTGCCTTTAATGAGCATCATTTGTTAATTCCTTGTGGAATGTAGTAATTGTATTGGAAAAAAGACATTAAGGACAGAATTCAGGATTGCTGAGAAACTAGCACAATATGTAACTCTAAACTCTAAACCCTTTCCAGCCCTAAAATTCTCAGCATCTAGGAAAAAAATCCATGACCTAAATCCATGAAGCCTAGGTATGTGCTATCTAGGTATACAAAGGAAACAGTTATTAAGTGTTAAAAATTATTTCCAGAGAAAAAATGAAAGATCTAAGAGTCAGAATCTCAAAAATCAAGACCCAGGGACAGCCAAGCTGTTTTGAATACAAACCATTGAAAGGAAATAGAAAGCAAGCATGGTTCCAAGGTCATTGCTGTCTTTCAATTGCCATGCAATGAGTTGGGTGGCTGCAAAATAGGCACAGTCTCAATCCTAAATCAGTCATAACTAAGCACAATGCCAACATTATCTTTTACCCCAAGTTACAAATGAATAGTAATCTACTGTTACTTTAATAGCAAGCTATGAAGAGTATACATATAAGAACAGAGTTAAGTGCTGGAATTTAAAAAATCTTACAAAGTAATCTGATACAAATTTATTAGTGTTCATAATGATAATCGTGCTTCACACTCTCTAGTCCTAATTAAAACCTAACTTATGTGATTTACTATAATTACGATGACAACAACGAAAATGACAACTACTACACCATAGCTAAACATCTGTAAAGAGAGCATCAAGGAAAAGAGGTATTTTCCCCTGGGATAATGTTAAAGACATCTAAAGGCTGACAGTTTCTCTCTTTAACAGCTTTATTGAGATAAAATTCACATTCCATAAAATCCATTCATTTAAAGTATACAATTCAATGACTGTTAGTATACTCAAGAGTAGCACAGCAATCACCACAAATCACCTTAGAACACCACATCACTCTCACTGCAGGTTAAGGAGAGCACTAGCAGTTCCCTCCACTTGGTCCCCCTAATTAATAGCTGTTATTCGAGATAACTGCATGGTTTCTATTCACTATTAGCCCAAACATCACTTTCACAGAGAGGCCTTCCCTGATCACACAATTTAAAATTATAGTATCAGTCCCACGTAATACACTCCAATCACCATCCATATTGCCCACTACCCACCCACCCATCCCTAAGTCCTCACTTCACTTCTCCTGAAACTGATCCCGTTTAGCATTCCAAAGGCTTATTTTCTGTAAGCTCCACAATGGCAAAGATTTTTGTCTGTTCTCCTTATTGCTATACTCGCAGGGCCTAGAATATGACACACTATAAAAGTTTAATGTTTGTAGAGAGAAATGACTGCAGTATTACTATTAATGCCACTATTTTATATTTATTTTAACTTATAATAAATTATGGACTTTCTATAACATTTTTCTCCTTTCTAATGAAGAAACTCTAACCAGAGAAAACCAAAATAAATGGACTTAACCAAATTTAACACAACTACAGATCCAACATCTATGCTTTAGAGATTTGTTCTCACCTTTTTATTCAAGTCTTCCTTTCATGCCTTAGCTATGTACCATAGGGAATACGAAAGAATTATAAGACAAAGTCAGTTTCTTCCAAAGGTCTATGGTCTGTGGGACCAAGATAGGTTTAAATTAAATGATAATGTCTTTTTTTTCTACCTTTGTTTTTGACTTTTAAAAAAGTAAAAAAAAAAAAAAAAAAAAAAAAACCTAGTAAAATAAAACAGAACTTGGGGAGGGAAAAAATGATAATCTATGTGGACTAGAATAATCAGGAATCACCTCCTACAGAAGTAGTACTAGGAGGATATGTAACTGAGATAATAAATTGGCTCAAACACTAACAGCTTAACACACAGTTTATTTCTTGCCTATGTGGCAGTCACAGGGTAACAGGAGGGCCCAGGTTGGTCGACAGTAGTCTCTGTCACAAGTAGATTGTCATAAGAGACTATTTAGACAGTAGTGTTCTCTGTCACAAGGAAGGTTCAGAGGATATGTGGCATGTTATCAGAACAAAGGACAAAGATAATCAAGTCAAAGCCAAGCAATAGTAGAAGAGTAAAAAGATAAGGATTTAGGACTGGCTGTATTCTGGGGAGCCAGGAGAGAAAATAAGGTTGGTTCAACCAATGGTTGCCAAATACTAAACTGAAGACCAATCCCAATAAGTGTCAAATTTTCTACCAGTCTACAATAAAATGAGAAAAATAAATGTAAGTTCATAACTTGTTAATCATGACAAATAGTATATATTTATAATTTAATTTTCTATGACTTATATATAATGTGATGTCAGAAAATTAAAATTTCATGTTTTTATATTAAAAAATGTTTTTAAACAGGTTAGTTAAGGTTGTCAAAAGTTCTAAGATAATGCTCTTTCCTGACTATAAAAAAATCATTCTTTATCTTGTAGGCAATGGGGACTTGTTTTAATTTCCAACTTATATTTTTAATATTTTAATACTTTCTAACAAGCCTGTATTGCTTTGGAAATTAGAAAAGATTCAGTCCTATACAGCCAGAAAACTTAAAATACAAGAAACAAGAGCTGCTTCAGAGTGGATAGGAAGGCTTACCAGACCAAACATATAAACTATACTCATAATATGTGCTCAAAAAATTGAAAGAAAGTATTTGATTCCTCTAAATCTAATTTCAAGCTCTTGAGTATATGTATAACATACATGATAAATATTAAACCCAAAATAGAGTTGAAGAAAGCAGTCAATTAGTAAGCAAAGAAAACAATCTGCTATAGCATTAATCCAAGTTTCTTTTCTAAAACAACTATGATACTCTTAACCTAAAAACGATATGATATACTATTTTTCTTCTATTATAGATTACAAAGGAAAATGCTTTATTACCATTAAAAAGAGCAGTAAAGTAAGCAAAATGCTTTTTAGCTAGAGAAATTCAACTGTCACTTCAAAGAGCAGTAAAGTAAGCAAAATGCTTTTTAGCTAGAGAAATTCAACTGTCACATTTCAACTACAAGATGAAAAGAATTTTAAATGGAATAAAGGAATGATAAACATTAAAGAAAGTGAACATTTAGGAATTATTTATAACCAATGGGATATGACTTATTAAAGATGAAAGCTACTTCCTAGCCTCTACTAAAAGCACAGCTCTACAGGAATCACTTCTTCCACCTTTCTCCCTACATTCCTTCCACTAATGGCAAATGTTGAAAAAAGATGACACTGCACAACATGCCTCTGCGTAAAAGTAGAGAGGAAAAGAGCTGTCTAAAAAATTAAAACTGCATGAAATTTTTTAAAAGAATGGCAAATACATTACTAAATGTATGGTTGCATACAAATATACACAGTTATTACTCTGGTTATGCCAGCTTTAGTCATATCACAATGTGATGACTGTGGAGTTATAGAATGTATAGTCAAGCTTTAGCTTTTCCCTTAGCCCTCCTAAAAAAAAGAAAATAGATCAGCAGAGGGATTTCATTCTGAACAATATTGCTCTTGCCCACAACACTCTTCTAGTGCTATTATCTTACAATTACAATAAAATAATATTGGTTAATGGCAAAGCCAAGAGTTATAAAGACATTGAAAAAACACGAAAAATATAAAATGAGTACCGAATCTAGAGTTACAAAGTCACAATGAGTAAATAAACTAAAAAATAATACCAGAATTCATTATTTCCAAATGAGACCTATACCCTCCAAAATGACTTATTGGGAAGGCCACAATACTTACTCCAACAATGCTGTCACTTACAATATTTTTAGAATTTCTTTTGGAAAAGCTCTACAAAACCTATAACACATTCTATCGATTATCCTTAACAATACTAACAAATCCCCAAATTTAGACTGTAGCAATTCTTGGGGTATAGATTGAATTTCTGAAGCAATTAAAGAGTCACATAGGGCCTGCTATAGAGGATATGATGGATCATCAAACAGGGCTACTACCTATATTCGGTCAAAAATGAGATGTTAACCTAAAGCAATTAAGACTAATTTTCCTAGGAGGCAACCCTAGACAGGTAAAGCCTCCCAAAGCAACTGCTCTGAAGTACATTTCTCACTTTGATATCAACATAACTCAGTTTTATAACTAAATATCATCCAGTCCACTCTCTCATTTTACTAATAAGAAAATGGGCTAGGTCTGATGACTCATACCTGCAACCCCTCTGTTTTGGGAAGCTGAGGTAGGAGGATCACTTGACACCAGGAGTTCAAGATCAGCTTGGGCAACATACCAAGACTCCACTCTACAAAAAATGAGTTTAAATTAGCCTGGTGTGGTGGCATGCACCTGCACGCTCAGTTGGGGGGGTGGAGGTAGGAAGACCTCCCTGGAGTTCAGTTATAGTGAGTATAATCATTCTACTGCAATTCAGCCTGGGCAATAAGAGTGACCCTATCTCAATTTAAAAAAAAAAAAAAGAAAAATTAAAAATGAAGTTTCTAAGAGGTGAAAGGAATTGCCCCAGATTACTCAACTAATTAGTGACAAACTGGAGACTGAATAGCAAGTCTCCTAATTCCTAGTTCAATATTCATTCCATTTTACTATGCAGAGTATAAACTTTAAGGCTTGAGAACAAAGTAGAATTGCCTTTCAAATACAGTAATGGTTTTTTGTTTTAAATTCAAATTAAGACAACTAGTAATCTCCAAAATATTGGAAGAATGTGTGATTTGATATTAAATACACATACACACACTTAGTGATGTCAATTTCTGTCATATGGAAAAGACAGGGAGAAAAATGCAGGAAAAAACAACTGAAAGGATAAATGATATGGCAGTCCAGGCCCTAAAGTAGGTCTGCAAAGCCGGTTATATTACAACTCAGTCAAACTGTATTGATGTGATTTTTTCCTTATGCAGACATCAAAAAATTAAAGATGAGCTGTCATCATTACCATTTGATAGCATTTATTGAGTATTTACTATGCCACTTTGCTAGGCACTTTTGCTTGCATTAGTCCACTTAATCCTTACAACAACCCCATGAAGTGGGCAAATCCTATCCCCATTTAAAAGATAAAGGAACTGAAATCTACTAAGGTTAAATAACCAAATTCACAATGTGTGGCAGGTTGTATTTTCCAAAGATCATTATAAAAATGTCTCCTGTCCCACCTGTTCTCCTTTTTCTTTTTTTTTTTTTTGTTTTTGTTTTTGTGACAGAGTCTCACTTTGTCACCCTCGGTAGAGTGCCTAGAATGCCGTGGCATCACAGCTCACAGCAATCTCAAACTCTTGGGCTCCAGTGATTCTCTTGCCTCAGCCTCCCAAGTAGCTGAAACTACAGGTGCCCACCACAATGCCCGGCTATTTTTTAGAGACAGAATCTCACTCTAGCTCAGGCTGGTCTCGAACTTCTGAGCTCAAGCAATCCACCCTCTTCGGCCTCCCAAGTGCTAAGATTTCTCCTTTTTCTTGATAAGTATTTTTGCTTAGGATACATTTAGACTTACAGAAAAACTGTGATAATAGTACAGTTCGTCTTATTATTGTCATCTTAGTAGATAAATCACAACTAATGAAGAAACAGTATAATATTTTTATTAACTGAAGTGCATATTTTATTTAAATTTCCTTAATATTCATGTAACATCTTTCTGCACCAGGACTCCCTCAGAATACCACATTGCATTTAGTCATCATGTCTCCCTAGACTCCCTTTGACTTATGACAGTTTCTTAGAATTTCCTTGTTTTGGATGACTGAGGAAATAAAAAATCTGAGATCCTGAGTGTGTCAGACTGCAAGGAGTGTGCCTTTGAACCATACTACTAAATGATTCCTGTAATCTAAACTGTTTTTCCTTAGGTTTCAAAAGGTTTATGCACTGGTCAATGCAGAGGGCTTGAACTGGCAGACATATCCCATTTGCAAAGTAGATCCTACCGCATTACTTTATCTTCCAGTAACTGCATTATTACACAGTATTTTCCAAAGAATACAGGAATGAGCTGTCACTGTATTTAAGATGATGTGGCTCCAAAATATAAATGCCATCATTTTCAGTGACAGAACCAAGCAGGCTATGTATTAACTTCCTTTTAAATAGCCATATACCCTTTCCACGGTATTATGAATTTTTAAATATTTAACTAATTTCTATTTTCTTTAATTTAATGGCAGGAGTGCTTATAAAATATTATTAGATTTATTTTACATATTTCAGGATTAAGTTATAGTCAGTGCAAATTATAACATGCCTGGGGAAAAAAATTTAACCTACAGTGATTAAAATTCTACTTATAAAGGAAAAATCTAAACCACAGAAACAGTACTTAGTTTAGAACAAGTAATATGTATGTAACTGCCAAATGCAATCTCTATTTAGATGTCTGTCTTACTGAAACACTGCAATTACAAAAAACCAAAATGAATTTCTAAGTATTTCAAGATGAAATAGTCTTTGCATAATTTTCAAGGCTTATAATTACTTTCCTGAAAAAGTAAATACTCCAAGTTTTTATTCATAAAACGGATTCTAGAAGTTAACACAGATTGAACTCTCAGTTTTACTACAAAATGGATGCCTCCTATGAAATTCAGAATCTCTCAGATTAATGATCAAATGCAATGCCTGTTAACTTCATCTCCAAAATATACCATAAATCTAACATTTTTTATACATTTCACTGTCATCACCTTAATCCAAGTCATCATCTTGTTTATACGAGTGACTTCCTCTCTTATACTCTTAGCCAACCCACATCCCTGGTCCTTTCTTCATACCATGGAAAAATAAACTCAAAATGTAAGTCTGACCATTTCCTAGTTCAAAAGTCTTTAATGGCTCTCCATTGAATCCTGAAGTAATGATCAAATTCCCATATAAATCTATGTCTTACATGAATTGGCTCCAGTACCCAACTCTGCAAGTGCACTACCACTCCCCCTTTACCTACATTCAGACCACTCTCTTCTGCAAGGTTCTCCAACGGCCCGCCTCAAGGCACTAGATCTATCTTGTTAGACTTGTATTTAACTAACTAGCTCCTTTTCTTCCTTTAGGTTTTAGCTGTCAGCTTAATACCAACTTCTTAAAGAAGATTTCACTAAGGCTGACCACTACTTAAAGTAAGGATCCCTCAGTATTCTCTGCCTCAATCCAGAGTGCTTCACTTATAGTTCTCATTGCAACCTGCAGGGAGTTTAATCATTTGTCTGTTCTTCTGTTTTTCACCTACCATTCCCTCTAGAATCTTAGTTCTAAAGTTCACCAGTTATGAGGACCATGTTGATATTGTTCACTGTTATATTCTCAGAACAAGATCCAGAACACTTCAAAAGAGCTCAACTTCTATTTTTATAATAAAGACTTAATATAAAAAAGGAATGGCTACTGTCACTTTATTTCTTATTTTACAGGAATTCAAGAGCAGCATAACAGTAAGATTCAGATGATCAAAATGTCTTTCAATTATTTCTCCTTTTGTCATTTTCAAATTCATATGGGGTCTTTCCTATAAAGATAATACAGCCAGGCCTGTAATCCTAGCACTCTGGGAGGCCAAGGCAGGTGATTTGCTTGAGCTTAGGAGTTCAAGACCAGGCTGAGAGAGAGCAAGACCCTGTCTCTACCAAAAATAGAAATACTAGCTAGGCTTGTGGAAGGCGCCTGTAGTCCTAGCTATTCAGGGGGCTGAGGCAAGAGGAATTTGAGGTTGTTTTGAGTTATGACACCATACCATTCTACCCAGCGCCAAAGAGTGAGACTATCTCAAAATAGTAAGAATAATACAACAAGTATAACAGAAAACAATGTCACCTTACATTCACAGAGTATTTTTTATAGCCCTCAATATGTTTTGAAATGTTTACCTCAACTGAAATACAGAAGGCAGGTAATATTTCCATTTTACAGACAACCACTAAGGCTCAGAGAGGTCAATGAACGGGCTAAAATCATAAATTTTTAGTGGTATAGCTGAAGTTTGAACACAGCTCTCCTGGCTCCCAATCTAGTCTGTTCCTTCTTGTTTCTTTTACTTTTTTATTTTTTGTGTTTTGCTTTGGTGCACATTTTTAGCCTTTTAAAAAGTGAAGTATACAGAGCGAGGGGGTCTTAGTTCATGCCACGCCTTTTGGGGCAAGACACGATTGTAAGAGGGTCTTCACCTAACAAATGCAATCAGTGTAACCTGGTTTCTTGGACCCTCAATAAATCCCCAACAATTAAAAAAAAAAAGTGAAGTATACAGTGAAACATACAAATCCTAAGTACATAACTTGATAATTGCTACCAAGTCAGTATACCCAGATCAAGAAAGAGAGTACTGCCTGCAGCCCAGAAGCCTCTTTTGTGCATGCACCTTCTCAACCAATGACTTAATGATAACCACAGTTCTGACTTCTATGACTACAGCTACTCTTACCTGTTTTTTAACTTCACCTAAATGGAATCAGTAAGTATATACTCTTCTATATCTCTTCTATATCTGATTTTATTTAACATATGCCTGTGAGATTCACCCATATGAACAAATGCAGCAATGATTTCTTCTTTTTCATTGCTGTATGCTATTTCATTGTATAAATACAACAAAATTTATTTAGCTATTCCACTGTTTGATACTTGTGTATTTTTCAGGTTCTAGCTATATGAATAATGCCACTGTGAATATTCTTTATTTGCTGAAGAAACAAAGGCACCAAAAGAGAAAAATGACCACAATAATTGGGTATCCCAACTAAACCCCAAGAGGCTTAATCTCCCTTTTATTATGTTACACAAGTCAGCAACTCCATCTGACTGTTAACATAAAGAATCTTTCAATTCTTGTAAAATATGAAACTAAATCTTAAGTTAAAAATCCTATGCCAAGTATTAGTACAGTTTCTGATTACCAAAATTACTTCATTAAAAACTTTTAAAATAAATTTTAATGTTTGGAGTAGAAATAATTTATTTTTAGACCAATCACTATTCTACAGCGATTTATCTAATCTATGACCAAACAAAATTTTGACTTCCAGATTAGAAATGTACTAAACTCAGAATTCTATCAAAACGTGGACAGAGACAACAATCCCAACTTACAAGCAGGTAACATGCCCAAACTTTGCATTTATGTCAGTTATTTGGAAACCAGAATGCATTCTTCAAATATTGTATGACACATAGTGATCAGGTTTTCAGATTAGCCTACAAAAGCTAACCTCACTCAAATGGACCTGAAAATAGCACTAAAAACCAAATAGCCTTAACCACCATGACTAAAACCCTAATACGGAATGAATAATGACTTATAAAACTATCTCCTCATACCTCAGTTTCTGTGTTAGCTCTCTAAACCGTGAGAGGCCCACTTACAAATGCCTCTGTGACTGGCTTATGCCTTTTGTTCCTCTTCAACACACTTCACTTTATTTTCTCCGATCTTGGACGGAGTTCATACCACAAAATTACTAAATTCGTATCGCTTGAACAACCCTTTGAGATTTCCACTGTTAAAAACGCCTTTGAGAGGGGGAGAAATAGAGAAATTAGAAAAACAAATAGAAAAAAAATTATAAAACCCCAAGAAATTTTAATAAGAAGTTGTTTTGTTTTTACCAACAGGCACGTGGAGTCAGATGAGATTTTACTAAGCTCCCACTTTCATTACAGAAATCCTCCTAGACATTTTTAAATCCTAGGCAGGGCACTTGTGAGTACCTCTCCACCCATTAGGAGAGCTTCCTCTTCCATTTCTTCTCATATCCCCTTTCATTTCTTGCTTACCCCTGAATGGGATGATGCACACAGAACTGAAATAAAGGAAAGATGAAGACTGCAGAGTGGTCAGGCCAGTGGGTCACCATGAATCTATAATTTAGGTATGTACTTAGGGACTACATATAGATGCTTTAGAACAAATAAACAGTTTCATAAATGAACACCAGAATAGTTTCCAGAAATGAGAAATGTACCTTAAGTATCACATTGTAACATTCCTTTGTTCTTCAAGGCTCATCTTATCACTCCAATAATTAGATTGAAAATGCATCCTAAACTATCTCCATACAACAAACACTGACCTGGGTAGACCATAAATAGGTACACTCCAGGGAATCAGAACAATACCTCTAATGTGATTAAACTAACTCCCATGCAAATGGAGAGACTGGTTTCTATTTAGCCTAGATGACAGAAACTAAAATGACCAGAGCTACCTACTCGTAAAACTCCAATAAGCAAGATGGTACATGACTGTGAACGCCAAAAGAACTAAATTCATAAACATAAAAGAATTCTTTTTTTATTTTTTATTTTATTATTTTTTTATTATTGGGGATTCATTGAGGGTACAATAAGCCAGGTTATACTGATTGCGTTTGTTAGGTAAAGTCCCTCTTGCAATCCTGTCTTGCCTCCCAAAAGTGTGGCACACACCAAAGCCCCAACCCCCTCCCTCCTTCCCGCTCTCTGCGCTTCCTTTCCCCACCCCTCCGTCCTTCTTTTTCTCTCTGCTCTCCCCTTCCCCCGCCCCCACTGTAACCTTAATTGTCCTCATCAAAATTGAGTGCATAGGATTCATGCTTCTCCATTCTTGTGAAGCTTTAGTAAGAATAATGTGTTCA
>CAUYPK010023464.1:0-14503 GCA_963574355.1 Loris lydekkerianus
AGGGGTAAAGTTATAATGCATGACAATAATCTATACCTTTAAGTATTTTTTTTCTTTTTTTATTTTTAGTTCTTTTTTTTTTTTTTTTTTTTTTGCTGTTTTTGGCCAGGGCTGGGTTTGAACCCGCCACCTCTGGCATATGGGGCCGACGCCCTACTCCTTTGAGCCACAGGCACCGCCCCCTTTTAAGTATTTTTAAAGTCCAGTTTCAGGAATCCAAACACATTCCTTCTGGTGTCAAGGTGAACAAGGCAGCTGTGGCAGGCTTCTCAGAGCCAGCTGCACAGGCGGTGCCCATGAAGATCATGGGACTGGAAAAGAGAAACAAACACATATCCTGTGCTTCTGTAAGGCAGACGCTGTGGCATACCTAAACCTGGAATTTAGTACTCAACCAATATTATTTCTGACCTTTTTATTCGCAGGTTACAGATGAGAAAGCGGAAGGTCAGAGAGGTTATAAAATGTGCACAGGGCCACACAGGTAGCAGTAGCAAGGAAAGCTAGAATTTGAACCTGGTTCTATTTATTTGTAAGTTTGTAGTGCTTCTATTTTACCATATGATTTTAGTTACAATAATTTGTAGGACTGTGCTTAATTGACTTTTAGTCTTGTAAAAACAGGCAGGAAAATTACACTGTGTTAAAAAGGTTTCAAATTGTTGGATATAGTTGTATATTCTCTTAAAAATCCAGGGACCTCGGGTGGTGCCTATGGCTCAAGGAGTAGGACGCTGGCCCTGTATACCAGGGGTGGCGGGTTCAAGCCTGGCCCTGGCCAAAACTGCAAAAAAAAAAAATGTAGGACCTCTGTGTCCCTTGTTGAAGTACGTTAGACTTCATCCATCCACTTGTCCTTACTCTATTGCATTCCCCACCACCCCCTCTTGGAACACTGGCAAATGAATTAAAGGATGGCACATTTGAGTCAAGTGACTGGTTGTCCCCACTTCCCCAACCTATACCTTAGGCTCTGATTAGAGCTCAGAATACTCCTCACTAAACACCAACAAAACATCTGACAGTTAACTATCTACCAGGTTATCTAACCCTCCCCCTCATACAACACAGACTACTTGTGACTTTAAAAATATTTAATAAAAGCAATTAAGCTTGCATTCTATGTCTATGAGCCAAAGCCTTTACTAGATATTTTACATCATTTAGTTCTCATAATATTCTGTGGGAAAAGGTATTTTTACCAAATAAAGGAACTGAGTCTCACAAAGACAATGACTGAGTTTATTACACAGTTAGGAAGTGAGAGACAGGATTCATCTACAGGGCTGTCTACCCGCCAAGAGCTTTACTGTTCTCCACTGTGCTGCTTTCTTCCATACCCCAAATGCCTTATGATCACAAGTGGGTTCAGTACCACTCGAGGCGATGCAGCACACTGTTGGCAGCCCGCAAAACAGCTGGGCACACACCTGGGTCAGGTGTCAGGGTCCACACGGTGGGAACTGCACACAGACAAGGGTTGCCCTCTTGCCCTCTCTATGGGTCAGTGATCACTGTTCCATTTTCTGCACTTGCTCACTTTAGAGGAGACCTTCAAGGAACCTCTTCACACTGAGAAACTCAAACTGCTTTTCCAATTAACACAACTGCTGGGTCATTACATTTTTTTTCCTTTAAAGGTGGCAAAACATCTCTAATACCAATTAAAGTGTGGTTTATACTTGTCAGATAACTGCAAAAAATAAACCTGACCAAGTAAGAAAACTATTCAACTCTTACAAACGTTCTTCCACTAAATGAAGGAAGAATGCTTTGAAATAAATGATAAATAAAACAGGAAATATGTGCTGACTGCTCACTTTGTGATAGGCAAAATGCCAAGGGTGTGCATGCAGTATTTCATTTAATCCTTATGAAATTATCACTTTCAAGTCAGAAAATAACATTATGAGAGATTTACTATTGAGATCTGCATTGTATCATTGATGAAACCAAGATGTAGATATGTTAAAATAATTTCCCAATGTCAAAAAGCTAAGTGGACTGGGCATGGTAGCTCATGTCTGCAATCCCCACACTTTGCTAGGCCAGGGGTATGGTTTAAGTGCAGGAGTTGAACACCAGCCAGGGTAAAATAGTGATACTCCATATCTACCAGGTTGGGGAGCGGGTGGGGGTGGGTGGGGGGGATCTAATAGTGGCAGGTCTCTTTTAAATTCAGAGTTTGTGTTTTTAACTACTGAGTTATAATGAGGGTGAGAAATGAATTCTAAAAATAAGGAAATCCATACCAAAAAAGAAATTCATTCCCTAACAATATCAAGAAAAAATGGAGAGCAATTCAAGATGATGCCAGTCTTCTGATGGTCTGTGTAATATCTATGTTAATGAAAGGTTATTTTGGTAGATATAATAAATAATATTTCTGTACATGTAGATTTCTGTAGATGCTGTACCAGGCCATATAGCTACTTTTGTATGGTATTTTAGCCATGAGTCTTCATATTTTCATTTTTCCATTACTCTAATGAGAAAGGTATGCACATTTTCACTAAGAAAATTACCAACAGTCTACTTAGAAGATGTACTCAATGGTGCATATCTTTGCCTAGTGTAGTGTTCTAAAGCTTGAAAATTGAAATACTTTCACAAGAACCCTCTTTTGGCCACTGGCCCCATCACACTCACTGTGTTGCCCAGACCTGTTCATATTCTGTGCCTGCTGGGCCCCTGTAGGTCAGGGGCTGGAGATGCCATACCTAGTCTAGGGCCAGCCTCTTGTTGTGCACTGGTATAGTAGGGTCTTGGTTCAGATCACAGAACATAGGTACATGTCTGCATGGTCTGGAGCAAATCATCTTATTTCTACTGCAATTATTTAACACTAGGTTTTCCTAATTGGTAAAATGAATAGAAGTATATGTCTGTTAGTCCCTTTCAAGACTCTTTAAAAATGTCATTTCTCATTAGGAAAGTTCTTCTTTATAGACTAATACCAGCTAATCAGTACTGAATGATCGACAGAATTAGAAAATCATTATTTTTTTCAATCTCTGTAGAAATAAGCCATCTAGACAATAATCCTTTCTTTACACAATGATCACCTAAAATACAATAGGTGAGTGGCTGATGGAAACTTTTTGAGGAGGAGCAGCCTGGGAGCCATCTGAACTCAATCAATCTTAATATCCCCAAAGACATCCTGTACCTCCCTCCTAGCAGGGGTCCTCAAACTGCAGCCCACGGGCCACATGAGGCGGTGTGATTGTATTTGTTCCCGTTTTGTTTTTTTACTTCAAAATAAGATATGTGCAGTGTAGGAATTTGTTCATAGCTGTTGTTTTTTTTTAAACTACAGTCCGTCCCTCCAACGGTCTGAGGGACAGTGAATTGGCCCCCTGTTTAAAAAGTTTGAGGACCCCTGTGACCTACAGGAACTACTAATCACCAATTTGGATTGGTGATCAGTGATCTGAGTGGCTGATGGAAACTTAACTAGTTTCTCCATTGAAGGTTTATCCACTTGCTCATACATGAGAAATACTCAGTCGACATTCCATTGGATAAAACAGATTGAAGACCAAAAATAATGAATATCAACTTGAAAAAGAACATCACTTTAGAAATACAAAAAGAGAGGAAAAAATAGATTTAAAATTAAATACATGTGAAAGCAAGATTCTATTTTTAAACCTGTTTTGCAAAAACTTCTCAATAAAAGATAGCAGGTCCTCAAATAATGTCATTTTGTTCAGTATCCTTTCCTTATAAAGATGAGAGGGGAAAACAATATTGATTACAAGCCAGGGACATTGTGTGGAGTTTGCACTTTCACCCCACATCTATGTGGATCTCCTCCCAGGACTCTGGACTCCTCCCACATCCTGAGGATGTGCATGTTAGGGGAACTGACATGTCTAAACTGCAGTCTGAGCGAGCCTGGGTGTCCATGTGACAGCACCCTACACTGGAAGGACAACCTATCCAGGCTGGGTTTCCACTTGGTGCCATGAGCAGCCAGGATAGATTAGGGCCACCCATGACTCTGAAATGGAATAAACAATTTGGAAAATGAAGGAATGAATAAATATTACTGTAAATTAAACTTGGTAGATGATAATCACACAAGGGCATGACAGTAAAGGATGTGGTACAAGAATGCTCAAGGAGCCTGACAAATTTGTGAACAGCTTCATAGTAGAAAGAGATTTATACTTGATTACTTGATTTAACTCATGAGCACTAAGGCTATTGTCACTCACCAACTCATTAAAAACTGGTTAAATAATTACCTTATCTGTTTTATATTAATATCTCTTCAATGCATGTATAGCTCACATTTATTTTAATGTTTAATAAAAGAAGTGTTTAGGTCTTTTTTTTTTTTTTTTTGAGACAGTCTCACTATGTTGTCCTTGGTAGAGCGCCATGGCGTCACAACTCACAGCAACTTCACACTTTTGGACTTAAGCCATTCTCTTGCCTCAGCCTCCCAAGTCGCTGGGGCTACAGATGCCCACCACAACACCTATTTTTGTTGTTGTTGTAATTGTCATTGTTGCTTAGCAGGCCTGGCCCAGGTTTGAACCTACCAGGTCCAGTGTATGTGGCCGGCACCCTAACCACTGAACTGAGGGCCAAGCCATGTTTAGTTCTTTATTTACAACTTTAGTAATGTGTTTTATGACCACAAATATGTCCTAAGAACTTACTCACATTTATATAAGTTAGTTCATAATAAAATTGATTGTATTATATGTCCTTTCACTTGAAGTTGCGATTTTCTTACTTTTTTTTTAGTTGTAACTTTTTATTGAAAGCAGAAGTTTTGATTATGACAAGTCCATTCTCATCAATTTTTTTTTTATTATTGTTAAATAATAGCTGTGTACATTAGTGCAATCAAGGGGTACGATGTGCTGGTTTCAATATAATCTGAAATATTCTCATCACACTATTCAACTAAGAAAATGCCATGAAGGCTACGTTGAAGTTGCAATTTTCAAGAGCCTACTGACAATGTTAAGTAAGGACTGAATCTACTATGTATTAGCATGCCATTTTTAGTACACTATTTTATCAGAAATATCTGCCACTCTAAAATGAAGGTGAATAATTAAGAAAAATTAAATAAAATAAAAGCATCATAATCTTTCCTCTTTTTGTTAATCTGTTAAATGCTTTTTGCAACGTACTCCTAAATCAACAAAGGGCAAAGCAGTCACTTATTCTGTATCTCAAACAGAGCCTGGGGCAGGAAAACATTGAGCTGTTAGGCTTTTAAAACTCAGTCTGTGTACTAGGAGCATTTAACTTCCAGGATGAAACAAGCATGAGAGATTTAGACAGAAAGTGATTGGAAATGGGTAGGTGTTTCAGGCAACTAATTCTCAAAAAAGAATTAACTCTCAAAGAGACATGAGATGCTGCACAAATTTGCACATGGGCCTCCAACAGTCTCTCCCTGTTGGTCCTCCAGCCCTTCTTTCCCTTGTTAATTTTATCCTTCAAATTTTGTAGTTGTTTTTTCTATGCTAAGTTTTTTTTTCTTATTTTTTGTAATGTATCTATTTATTTAAACTGATATACATTTTTTGGCACTTCCATTGGTGTTCTGTTTCACCCAGTTGATTCGTGTGGAAAGGGTACAGGAAGTAGAGAATAAGGATTTTTGACTTACTATAGAGCCACAAATTTTAAAATACAACTGTTTGTACAGAATCCATTTTATGTTTATACTAAACTTTCCCTTCATTCACTGAAACCACATCTGTTTTTAAGTTTTTGAAAAGTAGGGTTAATGATGATGCTAACTGCAGGAATCCTTCTGAAGATTAATTTATGAAAAGCGAATAATACATGATAAGCACTTGGTTAGCTGTTGATAATGGTTGCAGTTATTATTACTGCAGAAGATATTCCCAAGAAAGCAATATGACCATACATAACCCTCTGACATAGACCTCAGAAAATCCTGAGTTTAAAAAGTTTGGCAAGTCAATCAATACGCCAGTGAACGTGTCCACCCATGTTTTAGATTCTTGGTCCTTCTTGGACAGCTTGATATGTTGGCCAGCTGGCAGTGGAAACCCTGGACTTTCTGTAACTAACAATAGTCTAAAAATAAACACAACCACCATGGCATAAAAGTAGACACAAGATTGTCCCTTGATATTTATGGTATAGTTTTAATCAATAAAACTGTGTCACTGGAGATAAGATTAGGGTGTTGCCACTTAATAGATGTGTGACTTGAAAAATGTTGTTTGATATCTCTGAGCTTGTTTCCTAGAACAACATTTGTAAGAAATTTACAAAGATCACAATGAAGCTAGGTTAATACTTAAATGAGCTACACCTGCTACCAAGGCTTGCAATATGTTCAGAGCTGATTTTCAAAGAAGCTTGCTTGCAGGGATCCTCAAACTGCGGCCCGTAGGCCACATGAGGCAGTGTAATTGTATTTGTTCCCGTTTTGTTTTTTTACTTAAAAATAAGATATGTGCAGTGTGCATAGGAATTTGTTCATAGTTTGTTGTTGTTTTTTTAAACTATAGTCCGGCCCTCCAATGGTCTGAGGGACAGTGAATTGGCCCCCTGTTTAAAAAGTTTGAGGACCCCTGCTAGGCTTTGCAGCCAGACACACTCGGTTCCGATTCTGGCTCTTTCACTTCTTTCCTGTGTGATTTAGACAAGTGCCCACTTTCTACAGTCTCACCTACAAAAACAGCCTGAGTTTGTTGTGAAAACGGGAAGAAATATATGAATAATACTGAGCACCTTACTAGGAATGTGGAAAACGCTGGACACAGGACAGTTCTGGATGAGCGTGTTACTTCCTAAGTTCCTGAATTTGAACTGATTGTATTGTATCTAGGAAAATAAAGAGACAAAACTCCTCCCTCTATTCCATCAAACAAGCTATTCTCATGTCTCATTTGGAAATCAAGAATGTGTGCTGTAAAATCAAATGATTTCTCCACTATATTGCAAATGAAAGAAAGCAAGCACTATTTTACAGGAGGAGGAAAAAAGGCTGGTGTCACAATAGAGGAAATACCCTCTAAGGATTTTTTTCTTCACAAACAGCATCAACAAGTTCCTGTTTTCCTGCAGCTAACTTTTCTCTTCCCATTGCAAGGGTGGGGCTGATAGGTGATCTCATTTTCTTTCTAGTCTTCCAGTGAGGGTTGCCAAGTTTGTTAAAGTGTCCTTAGAAGCCCTGGCCTTTAGCAGAACATTTTACTGGCAGAAAGTAGCCTCTGGAAAAGCCAGCCTTCAACACTTAGATAGAATCTGGGAGAGAGATGAAGAGTAAAAGTTCAATTCTTCCTCAACTCTAGAACAATACCAGAATAGCCACAGTAGCTTTCCTTAGGTTTAAATAACAGTACTCTAAAGAAACATAAAAGATAAAGAAAAAAATAAAGGAAAAACCCTTCCCCAGCAATTTGATTATTAGGTCGCTTCCAGAGAGGCAATTTAAGAAACCAGCAAACGCACTGGGGGAAGTAAAATAATAACAAGCAACACTAATATAGCACCTTTCCTCTTCAAAGCACTTTACAAACATGAAGTAATTAGGCCAATTAAAACTTGAAAAAGTAGACTATTTAGACACAATCTTCTTTCCACATACAGTGCATCTGCTGAAAATGACTCTCTGGCCTTATTCTCAATGTAAAAGATGTTCGTAGGAAAACAAAACAGCTATTAATAACTGGCAGGACTTAAATACACTGGGCCTAGAAGTATTTAAGGCATTTTAATCAAAAGTAATTTTTCCACACTCTGATTCTTCAGTATCACAAACTCTATGTAGGTGAATACTGCCTGTCACTGCCAGGTATTACGGTTATGAATGGACGATGTCAACAGAAAACAAACATCTCCAGGGAACGAATGGGCAAAAGATCTCAGTACTTTTACTGAGCCTCTTCTTAGTAAAATAATTTCCAGAGAGGAGTCCCAGAGTGACCGGACAAAGGGGCATAGCGTGATGAAGGAGAAAGTGCTCTGAATTCAGGGTAAGAAGATGTACGTCCTCGATCAAGTTTAACCACGAATACACCCTGTGACTTGGGAAAATGACTTAATCTATTTATGGTTTCAGTGTCTGAAATGTGAAATGAGCTGTTTGAATCAGATCCATGGTTTTCGATGTGTGTTATGAGGGTACTATGTGTCCCCAAAAGGGACAGGTCAAGAGCTCTGAGTCTCTTCTCTGGTTCAGGAGAGAGGGAACAGCAACATTTTAAATCATTTTAGATGCTGGGTTTTTATGAGGTGTTGTAAATAGTCCCATGTCTAATGGAGTAAGGAAACCACTGAAATGGATACTTCCTAAATTCTCTTCCAATCCTGATATTTTGTGATTTTTATGAATGTTTCCAAACCTCATGATGTATAGGGCATGTTTCTCATTCTATTAAGTTCACTTGTAGGAGAGAAAGAATAAAGACAGAGTTCTTGAGCTCTCTCTGTGCACCATAAATCAGAGGCAAGGAGGATCATTTCCCTCTGAGGTGGCCTGCCCTAGGGGTCGCAGGTATCAGCAGAGACTCCTGCCAGGTCTCTGCTCTCTCTGCTTCAGCTTTTCTTCTTGATTTGGGGTGGCCGATTTTGATTATCTGGACCTCTGGGTCTACATTTGGGGAAGGAGACAGGTAGCTCTACTGTATTCCCTAGTCTTACCATTTTTTCTAAAATTCTTACATAATCTGTTTTCTCACCCCAATTTGTGAGTATGAATTCTGTATGGTCCACAATCCTGGAAAGAAAGAAAGGAATACCTGGAAGGACCAAGACCAGAAATTTCCAACCACCCCTCCTAACCCTGTCCTCCTCCTTACTCGGAAGCCAGGCTGCTTTCAGGAGCTCTCCCTGACAGTGAACTCCATCTCATTTATTGCTCACCACTGTAAACTATATTATTAATCATAATTGTACAGCAAAGAAACTGAGGCTAAATGGTAAATTCACCAAGTCCTAAAACTTCATTGACAAAGCCATAAAATGAACATTGGGCTCTCTGACTTCAGCTCCTATGCTTTCCTGACATTGAACTGCTTCCCTAGTTATGTAGCATAGCCCAAGAACCCCCCGGACAAAGGCAAATTTTGTTTCCTCTGTTGATATTACCAATTCTTTATATTGAATCTCATTGTTAGGGGACAGATGTGTCCACGGGAAGGAGTACAGGTTCTGGGCACCTGGCTCTGAAATTAGCATGCCAAATGACTTCGCTAAAGTCACAGGCATAACCATGATGTGTCTATCTGGTTTTATTTTAAAGAGTGTAAATATAAATACCCGCATCACTACTTCATGCCACTGAGGTTTTTTTTACATACTGTGTGCCAAAAAATGCATCAAAATTACCCTAAACTTCTTTACATACCTCTAGTGTCATTTAAAATGTTTTAGTTTCTGATGTTTTTCATTTCTTGCAAGATGGCAACTGAGTAATGAGCCAAACTAAAGAGTTTCCCAGGAGCACAGATTTCCCCAACAGAAATAAAGGATTCCTAATTCCAGATGGAAAGCATTTTGGCATTTCGCTAGAGAATACCAATAGTGAGAAAAAATAGAAATAGATGCTCCTTACAGAGTAAGAGTCTAGAAACTCATTTATAGGCCGATCCACTATATCCAGGAAATTGTGAGGAAATGCCTCACAATACTATCAATACTATAGACTGTTTGCAATGTTGACAATCACAGGAAGACTCGGTGACAACCCAAGATACGCATAAACAGAACATCAAAGTCAAACAGTAAATTTGGCTGCAGGGTACTAAGAGAAAGTTCCAGCAGTGACTAGAAAAAAAGTGACCTAAGAATCACTCATGGGATCCTGACTGTAAACTAAAGACACAAGTTTAAAATAGTTGACCTAGGCAAAAATTAATGTTATTGTAGAGAAAAAGGTCCTTTCTTTTATAAGCTTAGACCTAAAAGCAGAGAAGTGCTCGAATCCTGCCTATGACAGTGTATCTCACAATGCAGATTACATGTAGACACTCTTGAAGAAGCAGGTCGCTGACTACAAACCACTATGTAAGAGTTTGGCACAGCTGCAAACTTACTTTCTCGGTCATGACTAGTAATCATGCAAATCAACAGATCAGCAAATTAGCACAGACCTTCTGGACCAGGATGGCAGAGTAATAAACCCAGCCCTAAATTCCCCTCTTTGATCAACCAGAGTACACGGTTTGGGTTTTAAACTGGAGTACACTGTTTGTGTTTTACCAAAATCCAGCTCCCTTAATCTCCAATTATCACAAAGTTATCATACAAGGCACATCAGGACCAGATGTAAACTTTTATTTGCCTAAAAAGTGCTCCAAATGCCCATTTTCTAAACACCATACATCCTGCTATTCCCTAATCTCTATCTTTCCCTATCCATTGCTGTGGCTATTAACTCTAACATTCCCTTTCCCAGTAAGTGCCATGAGTCTGTACAGAACCACAGCTCTCATATCCTATTAGAAAATTGCCTAGCTAGTTTATGCTTAATCTGAATATGTAATGCTGTCATATTAGCAACATACATTTCCCAAGAATTGTCAGATTGACACAGGCATATTTGAAATGTTATCTGTGCACCAGTGAGACAATCACATTAACTTTTTCAAAAATTGAGAGAAACATGCTATCCTTCAGGTCAGTGCTCCTCATGCAATCAGCCATGTGGGGAAGAATGCTCCCTAATTTAAAGCAAGGCAGCAGGTAGTAGACGTGCTATCGAAGTATTTTCTCCAGTATGATTTCAGGAAAATAGAATTTTGTGTACGTATGCATACAATTAATAGAGTCTCTCACAACCTTCCCCAGGTTCTAATGAAGGACAGTGAGCCGGTTGACAGTACCAGTAAGGAAATTGGTAACTACCTGAACATGGTAACCAGAAAAAATTGGTTAATTACTTTGGCATCAATATTTAGAGAAGCATCTACAGATGGGTTACTGTGTTCTACATATATGTAACTTTGTAATACAGCAGAAGGCACAGCCTGTAAATTACCCATGATAAAGAGATGAAAAACAGGCACAGTCTGTATATTTACCCATGATAAAAAGATGAAAAGATAGATGACATGGTGCATAATAGAATAAATATGCAGAGAGAACTTGACAGCTAGAGGTGATGGTCACAAATCAACATAAACTGTCACATACATGATAATACAGGGTGAAAAACATGAGCTCTAAAACAGGGGTCCTCAAACTTTTTAAACAGGGGGCCAGTTCACTGTCCCTCAGACCGTTCGAGGGCTGGACTATAGTTTTAAAAAAAAAACTATGAACAAATTCCTATGCATACTGCACAGGCAGTGCCTGTGACTCAGCAGGTAGGGTGCCGGCCCCATATGCCGAGGGTGGTGGATTCAAACCCGGCCCCAGCCAAACTGCAACAAAAAAATAGCCGGGCCTTGTGGCAGGCGCCTGTAGTCCCAGCTACTCAGGAGGCTGGGGCAGGAGAATTGCCTAAGCACAGGAGTTGGAGGTTGCTGTGAGCTGTGTGATGCCACGGTACTCTACCGAGGGTGATAAAGTGAGACTCTGTCTCTACAAAAAAAAAAAAAAAAAAAAAAAAAAAAAAAAAAAAAGGTACTACATACTGCACATATCTTATTTTGAAGTAAAAAACAAAATGGGAACAAACACAATATTTAAAATGAAGAACAAGTAAAGTTAAATCAACAAACTTACCAGTATTTCAATGGGAACTATGGGCCTGCTTTTGGCTAATGAGATGGTCAATGTTCAGTTCCATATTTGTCACTGCTAGTCATAACAAGTGATGCAAATGTGCATCAGTTCATCTACATCTGGTTGGAGATTTCAGATGTTTCATTCTGCAAAAAGTCTGTTCACACACATAAGTGCTACCAAAGATGGTTGCCATTTTGAGTGCATGGTTCCTGAGATTAGAATATGTCTCAGAGGGGAGAGATGCATAGAAATTATGAAGGCTGCTTGACTTGAATGCATCTTTCAGAGAGTCACAATTCTGCAGTTCAGCCAGTTCCATTTGGTAAACCATCTCCACATTTTCAATGTCAATATAAAATGGGTTACAGAAAAGCTGTATATCCTATTCATGGAGATGAAGCTCTTTAAATCTAAATTGGAATTCCTTTTGCAACTTTTCCAGTGAATCCACACATGTTTTATCTGGGAATACGACCAATAAATTTTCCGCTAACAGATTTTAAGTTGTGGTGAGATGTCAGAAATTTTCCTCCTTCACTTGTTTGATGATGAGGCCTAATTTTACCTCCAGTGCTTTCACATGTGATTGCATATCAAAGATGAGCTTCCCCTTTCCTTGAAGTTGCACATTGAAACTGTTGAGTAGCTCTGTTACATCTGTCAGAAAGGCAAGGTGCCATTTCCATTCTGCATCATTTAGCTCTGGTACTTGTTTTTTGAAAGCAGAAAAGCTGTAATCTGTGGAAGTAGGTCATAGAAATGTTTCAAAATTCTCCCTCGACTCAGCCAATGGACTTTTCTGTGTGGTACAGAACATCTTCACAGGCAACATTTAGCTCAGACAGAAATTCCTGAAATTGTCTGTGGTTTAGTGCATTACCTCTAATGAAGTTAACACAAGATACCACAGTTTTCATAACAGAGTTCCACTTCAGTGATTTACTACACAGCACTTGTTGGTGGATGAGGCAGTGTATGGCTATTGGATAAGAATGATTATGTTTGTCCATCTCTTTGTTAATTCAAGCAATTACTTTTTTCTTAGTCCCCCCCTGCTCGGAGACCATCAGTTGTCACACTGCCTAGTTTTGCCCAGTCTAGCTCCAAACTATTCACAGTTTGGGAAACCTTTTCATAAATATCCTCTCCTGTAGTTGTTCCTTTGATGCTTTGCAGTGCTGCAGGCTCTTTTGTGACTTTCAAATAGTCATTCGTACCACGAATAAAAATTAGAAGTAGTGCAGAATCACAAACATCATTACTTTCGTCAAGTGCCAAGGAAAAATAGGAAAGGTTTTTTGTGGAGTTTTTCAAATGCTGATGCAAATTGTCTCACATTTCTTCAATCCTTCATGTAATTGAAGATCCTGAAAGACTCACTGTACTAAATAAATTGGCCTTCTCTGGACACATCTCTTTGGCAACAGAAAGAAGACATTCTTTAACAAATTCTCCCTCCACAAATGGTCTGCCAGTGCACACTATTATCTTGGCAACTTGAAAAGTTGCTCACAGTGATGAAGTATTTAGTTGTTTCTGCTTCACAAAAGTATTTTTCTTAGTTGTCAATGCATATTTCAGTTTTAATATTTTATCTTTTCTCACTTCTCCAACCAAACTCTCATATTTATCTTTACGTTGAGTTTGATACTGTCGACGCAAATTGTATTCTTTGAACACAGATGCTATATTCTGGCATATCAAACACACAGCTCTTTCCTTCTACCGCATGAAAAAGTAATCATAAGCCCACTATTCTTTGAATATCCTACACTCCGAGTTAATTTTACTCTTTCTTGATATCATTGTTTCCAAGGGATTCCAAATTGCTATTAGTAAAATACCAATATACATATACAATGCTCCAAAAACAATATACCTACAATAACTTTGCCCACACAGAGACATATAGACTGCACTGCCCGTCAATGCAGTCTGATCAATGTCCATCAATGCAGCCTTGCCAGTCCACATCATTTCAGTCTCACCAGTGCCTATGGTAGAACTCCACTTTTACCTCAGGTTCACACTGGTGTGGTGCAGGAACAGGCACAATTACAGAACCGGTTCCTCCACCACCTTTCCAGTTCGCACTACCCTGTGTGAACCGCATTGTGATCTGTGAACTCGCACAGGAATCTGATCGTATGGGTGAGAAGACCCATGTGATCAGATTCCACTGCAGGAAAAAAGAAGGCACATATGCCTTTTTCTTCTGAATCTAATGCGAGTTCAGCCATACAAGCATATGGCTGAACTTGCACTGCTCAGAGATCGCAACAGTGTGAACCAGGGCTTACACGGCACACAACATACAACATCATACACAACTGAATAGCAATCAGAATATAAATGCACTTACTGGCAATTAAATTGGGTTTCCTACTCCTCAGCTGTCTGCAGAGCCGGATTAAGTTCCCATGGGGTCCTAGGCAGATTACCAGTTTGGGGCCCCCATGCGATAACACTGAGCACTGACCATTTGCGATAACACTGACGGCTGACAATTTGCATTAATACTGAGCAGTTACAATTATCACAATCACTAAGCACTATGTTCATTACCTCTGAGCTCTGACCATTTGCATTACCTCTGAGCACTGATATTTTGCATTAGCACTGACCGTTGACTATTTGTGTTATCACTGTGATGCAACCCCCCTAAAAACTACCCCCAACCAACCAACTTAAAAAAAAAGGCTTTCCTAACTTCAAAAAAAAGGCTCTTCTAACTTCAAAAAAAGGTGCCCCCCTCTGCAAAAAAAAAAAAAGACCTCCTAACTTCAAAAAAAAAGGCCCCCCTTAACTGCAAAAAAAA
>CAUYPK010023466.1:0-38387 GCA_963574355.1 Loris lydekkerianus
ATGCCACGGTGACTGGGAAAATGCCAGGAAGGCTATGTTGAATATTGGGATGAAAATGTGTCAAATGGTTTATGAAGCTAGTATATGATGCCCCATGATCATATCAATGTACACAGCTATGATTTAATAATAAAAAAAAAAAGAACTTATACTACCTTTTTTCAAAACTCACTTTAAAGACACAGAAATAAAGAGTGTGATACTTAAGTGTCAGGGTTCACTGGGGGTCTGATCTGAGTTGAGTGTTGACAAGGAACACAACACTGGGAAATAATGAGACTTTGCACCAACTGAATGCATAAAGCCTGGAGAGGCATACATTGACTCACATGTCATGTGGCAGATTGAGACACTGCAGCAATTTTCTGATTTCTCATAAACCTTTTATTGATCTCTAACACAAAGTGTATTTGCAAAATGTAAAGGTGTCAAAATTCTAAAATAGGATTAGAAAAATCCCATGACCCCGGGAAGATTGAGTAAAGAGGAAATGGCTGGGTAATCAGGAACACAGGGTAGTGAGTTGTTGGTGATGGCAGATAAAATATTTAGAAATGGGGAGGAGAACACAAGTTCATCTCCGCTGGACAAGCAACCCAGCCTCCCTAATCTGATTGCTGATCAGGAGTTCAAAGGGCTCAGCCCTCCGGCGTGCTGTCTCTCCCCACAGAGATGGTCTGAGCAACTGTGCTGTCTGGGGAGCCTCTGAGCTCCTTTCATCTTTGGTGGTCTTGGTGAGCCCCCAGAAATGGCACACCTATGGGCTTTGCCCTGGATAGAGGCGAGGGTCTCAGCCGAAAATCAGCCTATCTACCTCCCAGATATAAGGAGGGGCAAATAGGTGAATGAGACAGAATACTAAGAGCAGAAACAGATCCGCACCAACATGGTATTGAGTCTCAACAACGATGCCAATTTAATGGAAGAAAATTTTCTCAATGCACAGTGATGGAACAGCTGGAGATTCACATTATAAAAGATCTGGCCCTGTCCTCCACTTCACATCATACACAAAAAGAATTGGGGATTGAACACAGATCTAACTGTAAAATCTAAAACTACAGAGCTTATTTTGAAGAAAACATAGTTGAATATCTTTATGACATGGAGATATGCAAAGATTTATCAGGTATAACACAGAAAAATTACTCATAAAAGAAACCCTGATAGATTTGACTTCATAAAATTAAAAACTGCTTATTAAGCCAGGTATGGTGGCTCATGCCTGTAATTGTAACACTCTTGGAGGCTGAGGCAGCTGAATTGCCTGAGCTCTGGATTTTGACTGCAACCTGAACATGAGGAAGATCCTTTCTCTAAAAGTAGTTGGTGTGGTGGCGGACACCTGTAGTCCCAGGTTCTTGGGAGGCTAAGGCAAGAGCATCTCTTGATCCCAAGAGTTTGCGGTTGCTGCAAGCTATGATGCCACAGCACTCTGACATGGAGGGTAACAAAGGGAAACTTTGTCTCCAAAACAAACAACAACACTGCTCATCAAAAGATACTGTTAAAAATGAATAGACTAGGAGAAAGTATTTGAAATCCCAGTACGTGCAACAAAATTCCACAAACCAATGAAACAAGAACTAAAAAATGAGCAAAAGCAAAGCAAAAATAATCAACATCTTCACGTCAACAGCAAAATGAAAATAAAAACATCTATTGAAAATGCCAAAATGAAAACGAAACTCTGTACCAAGTGCAGCCAAGCAGGCAGGGAAAGAGCAGGCTGAAATGTTCCTGGTGGGAAAGCACAAAGTTCTATCCACATTGAAAAACAGCTTTGCAGTTTAACTTTATAAACTTAAACATTGACATTTTTTAACCCAGCCATTCCATTCCCAGGTATTTATCCAAAAGATAATTAACTATGCATTCACAAGAAGACTTGTAGAAGAAACCATGGCAGCTTTTTTTTTTTCAAAAAAAAAGTCAAAAAAAAGTCAAAAAAAGCCCCAGTCAGAAACAAAAACGAATGTTTGTCATCAGGACAAGTAAACAAATTCTGGTACTTTATACAACAGAATTCTACTCCTGAATAAAAAGAAACAAACTACGAATACATTTTACCATGGATAAATCTCACAGATGTTATTCCAAGTAAAAAAAGCCAACACAAGAAAAAAAAAAAAATGTTCCAGAACAAAATGAACTCAAGTTGGAAAAAAAAAAAAAATACAATAGTTGACTCTGGCACACAGAACTAAATCAAAAACTGATAAGCGTATTTTGGGGGAGATGAAAAATATTCAATATTTGATACAAATGTGGAGTATACTTATATAGCCATTTTAAAAAATTGTGTAACTAAAACATGTGTAAATTTTACCTAAAGCACCTAAAATTTACTGGGGTGCAGGGGTGTGAGTGGCTTTACAGATGGTGGAAAGTTTATAGCTGTTGAAGGTGAGTGATGAATACATTATGCTGCCTTGCTCACTTTGTAGGTGTTCGAAAATTTCTATAATAGAACATTTTAAAAGCATGAGCTATAAAATATCAGATAGACTGTGTAAAATCATGGCAACAAAAATGTTGAAAATTTAATGACATAGAAAATGTTCAGAAATGGAAAAAATGAATTTATAAAAAGTACCTTTTGAAAAGACACATACCAATGTGTAGAAAGTCACTGAAAAACTCCATTCTAAAATATAAGCAGGATTATTTCTTATACAGTAGTGGGATTATAGGCAATTTTAATTTTTGTGTGTGATTTTTTCCTATTTTTTTCCTCCAGTGAATATGTATAGCTTCATCATTCCATTACTCTCTTTCTTATAATTCTTTCATATAACTGATAACTAGCTCAGCCCATGGACAGTTTGGGCATTTGGTCATTTCCTATCTCTGGCAATGAAGAAGAAGGCCAGGAGGCCTGTCTACCTCCAGTTCCACGTGGCTGAGGGATTTTAAGGACTGAGTAAATTCTCCCAGGGCACGTGCAGGGGTTTCCTCAGATTTCAGAAGAAAACATAATAACATCTCTAAAAACTTGTATTTGAATTGTCTAGATTCATTTGATGTCCGTATTTGTCTATTTCATAATGATTGTTATGTGTTAATCAGTACAGTTGATAATTAGACATATGTTAAGGTTTTGGAGTGAAATTTTTTTTTGTTGGGTGAACAAAACAATCTGAGGGGACCAATTGAGAAGACAGTTGGCGGCTGTGTCATTTGAGGAGCTCCCTGGGAAGGTGCTCTGAAGAGAGAGGTCCCACCTGAGAGATGGGTGGGACCTTCAGGAGCTGTCAGAGGGCCTGTCTGGAGCATTGAGGAGGCATCTGGTTCAGAGGGCCTGTCTGGAGCATTGAGGAGGCATCTGGTCCTGGGTGCTGTTCTCTGAGCAGAGACTGAACCATATGAACCAGACTGCTCCTCACAGACACGGGCAGGCTGCTGTCATGAGGACTGTTCCCAACCTGACCCAGGTACATATGACATAGTGTGCCTTTCACCTTAAATTCAACTAAATTCACAGTTCAATAGCTTGCCATCTTACAGTTTTGATGTGCGTTTAAAAAATTTGACCATGTACACACATATGCTATTCCATTGTGTATATATTTGTACGTCACATTTTCTTCCTCTGTTTATCTATGATAGACACTTGACTTGTTTGCATATTTAGGCTGCTGTGAATGGTGCTGCTGCAATGAACACTTGAGTGAAGACATAGGTTTGACATACTGATTTCAATTCCTTATGATGGGACGGCTAGATCATAGCACAGTTCTATTTTTAGTATATTTTGAGGAACCTCCAGACTGTATTGTACACGTACATTTCACGCTTGATCTTAACCAAAAGGCCAAAAAGCGATGTACACATATATTTCAAAATTACTAAAAGAATACATTTTAAATGGTTTAATTACAAAAAAGAGATAAATGTGTGAGGTGATGCAGATGTTAATCAGCTTGGTATAGTCATTCCACAATGTAAACATACATAAAACATCATGTTGTACCTCATCAATATACACAATAATTATTTGACAATTAAAAATGAAATTAAATTAAAAATAAAGCAAATGTAACCAATTTAGTTTTTAATTATTGTGTTTTAATGTAATTTAATCCTGAATAGTTTAGCAACCCTCTGTGTGTGGGCTAAGTAGATAAAGTGAGGCAGGGTATAAAGAAATGCAATCTGTAACGTAAGAGCACACTCAAGGAAATGTCTTGACATTCTTTATTTTCCTTCTGCTTAGACTTTGCCAGAAAAAAACACTAATCAGAAAACTAAAAGAAAATACTCAAATTCTGCAGTGCTGGTAAGAAGCAAGCCAGGACGTAAAGGGAGAATTTAATTAGTATGTTTTCCTTTAATGATTGATAAAATGTACAAAGCTGGAATCCACATGAGATATTTTTTAGTAATTTCATTGGCCTACTCCAAGAGTCTCGTGTAGAACTGCCCGTGGAGCCATGTCCTGAGCTCGGCACTCAGAAAGTGAGGTATTAAATGATTACCTGGCATTCCATTTAACTACATAAACAGTACTTTGTGGATATGTTTTTAAACTTCATCATTATTATGATGAAAGTAATTATTTAACAAGGAAAAACAGAAGGGGCATTTTGACAAGCTTATGAAACCTGGGATTGCAGACAACTTTCTCCTCTGGTTCAATGCCATGAGATGGTCATCTCACCTCTCATACTTCTGTGCACCCATAAAAATGTGACAACTGGCTTGCTCTGCATGGATTGTGGGTGCACTGGAGAGCCTGTGTGTGTGTGTGTGTGTGTGTGTTTGGAAGGGTATGTGTGTCTGACTGCTCACAGGTGTATTTCTGGCATCTAAAACATTGCCTTGCACATAGTAGGCATGTGCTAAATATCCGTCACTCAGCAACAGCGCTGATGACTGTGTGGCACGTTCTCTCTCACAAACTTTTGTTTAGTTTTATTTTTATCAAAGTTATATGCATCATTTAAAGCAGTGATTTTCAACCGTTGTGCCTTGAGAGGATCTTAGGTGTGCCATACATTTTCTTTTTTTAAGATCATTGATTAAATTACTTTGTGTTAATAAATAAATCCAAAAAGGTATATTCTTTTCCTTTCCTTACTCTTTCTCATTTTGATCAACATAATTTAAGTGTGCTGTAGAAGTTTAACTATAGGTTCGAGTGTGCCGTGAGATAAAAAAAAAAGGTAGAAAAACACGCATTTAGAGGCACCTTATTTTCTAATGTTTATGAGAAACGGCTTTCCTCGGCCAGCATTCACCTCAGTTTCTTACTCTCAGAAGGCAATCGATTCCAACTTTCTTAACTCTTCTTTGAAAGTATGTATCGTATTCTTGTTATTTACATTTCTCCTGCTGGTTTTTTGTTTGTTTGTTTGCTTGGTTGGTTGGTTGTTTTTTGTTTTTCAATTTCAGGCATCCTCCCTGGGCTCCATTAGGGCAGGTGGGAATTCAGCTCCCACTCACTCCTCCGACTCACTGTCTCCACCCAGACCTGACACCTCACATTCTCTTCCATACTGCCTGTCTCTCAAAAAAATCCCCAAAGTTTTATTGGAATTAAGAGTTTAGTGGAATTTCAATAAACTAATGGAGAAAAATACACTAACAGAAAAAAAGGAGAAAACTTATCAATACAGAATTGCCCCTTGGAAGGAAAAGATCACAGGCCTGGGCAGGCAGTGGCTCACGCCTGTAATCCTAGCACTTTGGAAGCTGAGGCAGGAGGATGGCTTGAGCTCAGGAGTTTGAGATGAGTCTGAGCAAGAGCAAGATCCCATCTCTACTAAAAACAGCTGGGCATTGGGGTGGGTGCCAGCTGCTTGCAAAGCTGATGCAGGAGGATTACTTGAACCCAGGAGTTTGAGGTTGCTGTGAGCTAGGCTGATGCCAGGGCACCCTAGCTGAGTGACAGAGTGAAATTTTTGTCTCAGAAAAGAAAGAGAAGGAAAAGATCACAGCACATAACTGCACCTGTCATTAACCACCTAAACTCATTTTTAAGATTAATCCCCACAAAGAGGTTAACCTGTCTTACAGCACTTCAAAAGAGCAGAGAAGATAGAAGGAGCATAATTCTCCCCCTACCCAACCCCTGCAGGTTCCGGCCAGACTGTATTCCAAGGATCCTGGTAAGACAACCTCACAGAGAAAAGGAAAAAGGTAAGTTTGTCTCCACCACCTCTTCCTGTCAGCATTCTTTTATTTTTCTTTCCCTTTGCCCCCCCCCCCAAAAGCCCCAGACTCCTTACTCTCACCACAAACAGGATTTCTCCTTTCTGTTGTGTTATGCACCCTTCCCCCCTTCCCCTGGAAAAGTAAAATGAACTTTTCTCTTCTTTCTAATCTTTGTGTCAAGAATTCTCATCCAGACCGTAAGTTCCCACTTGTATGTATTTACACCGTTACAACTAGGTAAATAATACATTTAATCACAGTTGGGCTGTTTGATACATTAGAATCACTTTTGTGTTTCTGGACACTGGTGGTGCCTGTGGCTCAGTGAGTAGGGCACTGGCCCCATGTACTGAGGGTGGTGAGTTCAAACCCAACCCCGGCCAAACTGTAACAATTAAAAAAAAAAAAAAAAAAAAAGTCTTCTGGAGTCAGTAATGCCTTTTGTCTACCCTGGTTTTTATGTTCTTATTACTCATTCAACTCTACCATCTGCCTCCCTCCCTTCAGCATAATAAGAAGCTCCTCCGAACACAAACACATTTGTGTTAGCCGGGGAGGAGGTAAAGCAGGTGGCAAGGCAGGCAGAGAGAGGGGCTAAGGGTAGGGAGTGGGAGCCCATCAGAATGCAGGAAAGGAACTACAATATATGTACATATTTGTGGCTAGAGATTCTCCCTGGTGGAGCATGTGCAGTGAGGACCTTCTAGTGACCTTGGCTTACCTGGGGCTTATTACCGTAAAATTAGCCTTATGGTTTTGACCACCCAGTGGAGTTTTCATTAAGGATTCTGGGAAGACACATGGGAGAAAGGAAATTGTTATATAACCACAACCCGTTTTGTAACATGTTATATATGTATAACCCCAGCCTGCGAATCATCCAGAGGCAGGAAACAGCAACCAATTCCAGCCAGGAAAGGGGTGGGACAAACTAGTGACCATATAAAGACAGTGTGTACTAAGAGTTTGGGTTCCCCACTAGAGGAGTGTGAATCGGCTGTCCCCGTGAGATGTACTTCTGCTTTGCCATAAACACCGCAGGTGTGAGATTGCTTTGTATTTGTAATTGAGAGAAGATATCTGCGGAGAATGTGTTCTGACTTGGAAAAAACAAAACAAAAACAAAACAAAAGCCTCTCACAGAAGCCCAAGGACACACTCCTACAAGGTCCTCCCATGGTAACTCAGCTTTTAAGAATTTATAAAACATTGGCTCGGTGCCCATAGCACAGAGGTCATAGCGCCAGCCACCTACATCAAGGCTGGCGGGTTCAAACCCAGCCCAGGCCAGAATGCTGGTTGGAGCAGAAAGAGCCAGCGTTGTGGTGGGCACCAGTACTCACAGCTACTTGGGAGGTTGAGGCAAAAGAATCACTTAAGCCTGGGAGTTTGAGGTTGTTTTGAGCTGTGACGCCAAGGCACTCTACCTAGGGTGACATAGTGAGACTCTGTCTCCAAAACAAAAAAAAAAGAAAGGAAAAAAAAAAAAAAGAATTTATAAAACATAGCTTCCTGGGTCCTTGTAACTAATGCTTGCTGCTTGCTTCCTAAACCCTGCACATGATTTGATACCTCCAATGAGAAGTTGTATGGTGATTCCTTTGTCTGTCTACTTGTGAGTCCAATAAAAGGGCAGGGACAGGGCTGATTGGGGAACTGGATCCTCTTGGATTCTAGTCTGCAGTGTCTCCACCGGCTGAAATAAAACCTCTTCCTCTTCTATCACTGATGCTCTGGTGATTCCTTCTCTCTGCTTAGGCTTAGATTCCTGCTACATGGTCACTCCATCATCAGCTCAACTTAGCACCAGGATTCATCCCTGATGCCGGGAACGGAGCACCAGGGAATGCTGAGACAAATCTAACATTCCTATTACCAATTTTTTTCCTTTGGGAAGTGGCTCTCCATGTCCTGTTGCTTCCACCTGGCCTGCAGCAACCTGTTCCCTCAGCCTGTTTGGTGAATGGTGATAGAGCTCATCTTTTACCAGGAAATGTTCTGGGCCCAGATGGTATCTTCACTCCATTCCCCCCCCTATATTATTACACAATGATTGAAAACACACATTTCAATTATTATATAACAACACCACTGAGACATATGCTAGTTATGTTATTCATTCTGATGTTTTTCTTAGCAAATGTTGCTAGAAGCAGTATTACTGGTTGAAATCAATTTTAGAAAATCAGACTTTTTTTAGAGCGGTTTTAGGTCTATGGCAAAACTGAGCAGAAGTTTAAGAGATTTCCCATGTAGTATGTATCCCCCACATGCCCAGCCTCCCCCAAGGTTCATTTGCCATGGTTGACGGATCTCCAATATCACCCAAAGCCCATCATCACATCAGGGCTCACTCTCGGTGCTGTGCTTGCTGTGGGTTTGCACAGATGTGTAAGGACGTGTACCCATCCTTCCAGCATCAGACCAGCTCCTCGGCCCCAAGAAACCCTGTGCTCCCCTGCTCGTGTCCCCCGCCACCCTCCCAGCCCCTGGCAACCACTGAACATGCATTGTCTCCGCGGTTTTGCCTTTTCCTGAATGTCATATGGTTGAAATCACACACATTTGCTTCTTTCACTTAATAATACACATTCAAGTTTCCTCTGTGTCTTTTCCTGACTTGATAGCTTATTTCTTTTAGCGCTGAGGAATATTCCGCTGTCTGCATGTGCCACAGTTTACCCACTCACCCACTGAAGGGCATTTGGGTTGCTTACACATTTTGTTAACTATGAATAAATCTACTGTAAACATTCATGTCAAGGTTTTTGTGTGTGTCGGGGTCCCGCCCCGAGAGCAGCATCTGCTAAGACCTGTGGAAACTGGCAGTGATTGGCAAAATATAGAGTTAAAAGCTACGGTAAAGAAAGACATGAGACAGAATAGAATTAAAAGCAGGAGCTCAAGGGTCCGTTGCCCACTGTGGGATTCTGGCAATGGCCCAGAGTGTTTGCTCCACTCTGCTTTTATTGGAGTCTATTTGCCCAGAGGGTAAGATGAGGTAGGGGACAAAGAGGTCAGCAGTTTCTCTCATTGAACACATCAGCTATTGTTATTATTATTATTAAGTTAAGGGTGGCCTTCAGTATCCTAAAATCTGAGCCTTGTATTGAGATAGCCTCCTGCTTGACGTCACACACACAGATTTCTAGGGAGGTGGTAAGCTCTGCTAGTTCTCTGTGGAGTAAACCGCCATCCGCGTTACTCTCCTCTGAGGGATCAGGGGGAGGGAGGCATTTCCTCCCATCACCACCACAGAGGATTTTCCTGCGCTGTAAGGGATAGAAGCTCAGAGCTCCAGCTACTCCCTTGGTCTCTGCCCCCGGCAAATGCACATTTCCACAATGGGTATGTGCTTTTGCCTGTTTAGTAGGCAGGAAATGCCCCAGAAGATGTGTCTTTTCTTAGGACTTGTCATAGCCTCTTCTATGACCACTGTTCTCCTCAGAGCGCTCACAGACCCAGCAGGGTGTTTGTAAGCTGCAGCCCCAACAGCCTAGAATTTCAGAAAAGGCGAGAAGCTTGCAAGCAATGGCTAGCTTAAATGTAAACTAGCTGACTTTTCTTTGTTCTGACTCACTCATCTTGCTTTTTTAGTTTTCCTCTTTTTCTGGGGGTGCTTTCCTTTGCCAAGAACGAGGTCTTCGGTCCCCATTCTCCCAGCAGTGTGGATCAAAAATTTCAACATTTTTGGGTAAATACCATGGAGCACTATTGCTGGATTGTGTGATGGCCCCTTCTGTTTTCTGGCTTCCAGGGATTTCTCTCTCTTGGTTCACTCCTTCTGCTTTTTGAAGGCGTCCTCTCTTGACCTTTTGAGAAGAATACATTAGAAAGGAGATTTCCTGAGACCTTGAAAGTTCAAAAAATGCCTCCCTATCATGTTTAAATTGCTGATTTGTCTGGATATACGATTACAAAATAGAAATATTTTTCTTCTAGAAATTTTAAGGCATTACATTGATATTTATTTATTATTTATTTATTTTTTATTAAATCATAGCTGTGTATATTGATATGATCATGGGGCATCATACATTAGCTTCATAAACCGTCTGACACATTTTCATCATACTGGTTATTATTCAATGGTGCTTTTGAAAATTCCATTGCCATCTAATCCTTTCTATGGAAACTGTTTCTCTCTCCTTCTCCAGAAGTTTACTCTTGCTTTTGGGGTTCTGATGTTTCACAGTGTGGGGATTAAAGTGGTATTAACTGTATCCATTTTACTAAGCATGGCTCTTTTTTTGTTGTTGTTGTTGTTTACTTTTAGGTTTTATCTCCTGGTTTTCTATAATCCAGAAACTTGATGTTTCAGTTTTGAGAAAATTAATTTTATTTATGATTTTTCCTTTCTCTCTTTCCTCTATAAGTCACTTTTAAGGAATCTGACCATCCAGATGTTGGACTTCTGGGTCTTATCATAATTTTATTTTTCCCTTCTTTTTTCCCTGTTGTCTTTGTGCTTTACTTGAAACTTTCATGGATTTCTTAAAATAATACACAAAAAATATACATGTATTTATTGAGACAAAAATTCACCATCTTACAGTGTATAATTCAGCCTTTTCTTTTTAAGATGGAGTCTCACTCTGTTGTCCTGGGCAGAGTACTGTGGCATCATCATAGCTCACAGCAACCTCAAATTCCCGGGGTCAAGCCATCTTTTTGCCTCAGCCTCCCTAGTAGCTGGGATATTTCATCACCGTCCAAAGAGACTCCATACACGTTTGCAGTCACTCTGTGTTCTCCCTTTCCCAGATCTGGCAACCACTAGTCTCCTGTATGTTTCTGTGATTTGTCTATTCTGGACATTTCATGCAAATGGAATCATATATGTGCTTTGTTTGGGTTTTGTTTCATTCATTTAGCATAATGCTTTCAAGGTTTATTTATTTGGGAGCATTTTGTCTTCCCTTTCTGGCTACTAAGAACAGGCTGTAGGCTCAGTGCCTTTGCTCAGTGGCTAGGGCGCTGGCCACGTACATCGGGGCTGGCGGGTTCAAACCCAGCCTGGGTCTGCCAAACAACAGTGACAACTACAAGAAAATAGCTGGGCATTGTGGCAGGTGCCTGTAGTCGCAGCTAGTTGGGAGGATGAGAATTGCTTAAGCCTAAGAGTTTGAGGTTGCTCTGAGCTGTGATGCCACAGCACTCTACCAAGGGGGACATAGTGAGAGTCTGTCTCAAAAAAAAAAAAAAAAAAAAAAAGATAAAGCTGTCATACACATCTGTTAGCAAACTTTTGTGGGGACATATGTCTTCATTTATCTTGGGAATTGGTGGTTCATATTTCACTTATTGAGAAACTACTAGACTGTTTTCTGCAGTGGTTGTACCATTTTACATCCCCACCATATAGAAATTCCAGTTTCCCCACATCCCCACAACCTCACTAATATTTACTATCGTGTGTCTTTTTGATTCTAGCCATCCCAGTCCATTTGAAATGGTATCTCACTGAGGTTTTGATTTATATCTCCCTAATGACTAGTGATGTTTAATCATTGATTTTAAAAACATGCTAGCAAACTTTTAATTTCCAACAGCATTTTGTCTTTGGCACATATATCTATATATCTCAAAGATATACTTTGGTGTATATATACATATATATTCTTTTTTTTTTTTATAAATACGGTTTTGTTTTGTTTTATTTTATTTTATTTTTTGCAGTTTTTGGCTGGGGCTGGGTTTGAACCCACCTCTTCCAGCATATAGGGCTGGCACGCTACTCCTTTGAGCCACAGGTGCTACCTCAACATATATATATTCTGAAATATATATGTTTCACAAACTATTCTGCTTTTTTTTAAAAAAAAAATGCGTTTATATCTTTCTTTGCCTCTGTAAGGATCTTTAGTAGAGTATTCAAAATTTTTCTTTCTTGAGTTTGTTTCCTTTCTTTCTTTTCTTTTTTTTTTTTTTTTTTTTGCAGTTTTTGGCCGGGGCCAGGTTTGAACCTGCAACCTCCGGTATATAGGGCCAGCGCCCTACTCCTTGAGCCACAGTTGTCACCCTTTCCTTTCTTTATATGTATGTTACTTTAATGTTTTTCATTTCATATCTTCATCCTCAAATTGTCCAGTCATCCTTTGAACTTAAAAGCTTATTGAAATTTGCACACATGGGAATCACTGTTAAACTCTGCCGTCTTCCTTGCAGGGTGATGTAGCTAAAATGTTTAACTTGGGGATGAGATGATACCCCAGCTGGGTATTTTTAGGACTTTTCTCCTGGATGATCAGATTCCCTAGGAAAGTTTCTTTTGTTCAGCTATGTAGAGTAGGGGAGAGGATCCAAATGATTTTTATTTATTAAAAAGCAAACAAAAAAACCCATTAGTTTATTCTCTGAGATTTTGATAGAGATTTTATCATTAGCGTGGGCCTCTAAACAGAGACTTATAAATCATGTCAGTTTCACAATGCTTTCTCTTTTTTTTTTTTCTTTCTTTCTTTCTTTCTTTTTTTTTTTTTGACATGGCAACCTGCTTTTGCAGAAATTCACATTGTGGTTTGTGATTAGCAAGTCAAAAAAAAAAAATGATTTTTAAAGTTTTTGGCTCCACAATCACCTTGATTTCTAGGTCAGCTTAGTTCCTGGGTCCTGGAGAGTCTGACAGTATAAACCAGGCATGTCTTGGATTTTCTGCCTGCTGACTTCCAGTGTGATTTTCTCCATCCTCTTCTGTCAGTTACAACTGACCTGTTTGCTTTCTGACTTCCAAAATCTGTTTTCTTCTCTCTTAGTATCTTTTATGCCTTAGGTTTATTTCCATCTGACAGGGTGTGGGGAGACAGTAGCGGTTAAATGTCCTTGATCCATTTTTAAATACAGGCCAAAATTAAGGAAGCATCAACAACTTTCCCATGTATCTGAATCCTACAATAATACAGAAATTTTATATAAAGCAGGCCCTCTTGTGGCTTCATTAAAAAAAAAAAAAAAAAGACATTATCACTTGGCAGCATTAATAAATTAAGACCTTCCTCTTTAGGACACCAAAACTTGTGAAATGAACTCTGCAGAAGTAACTTGTGAAATGAGCTCTGCCAGAAGTAGCTTTTTTCCTGACACCAAAATCATCCTGTCTGGATGAAGCAAACTGACCATCCAGAAGCTCCACAATAGCCTGTGTCTGGATGATATTCAGATTCATGAAAAGAGACCTTGGGCCCCCACGCAGTTCCATGCACCCTGAGTTGTTGCTGTCCACTGGGCTACTTGGTCGATGACGCAGAGGCAGCACCGCAGACGAAATGAATGATTTTTAAAGGGAAGCCTGGTGCTCGCTCAGGCACAACAGCAATCTGAAGTCTTTATTCACTTTCTTATATATCCAAACTCATCAGATAAAAATAATCCAAGAATAAAGAAGACAAAAGGTAAAGATTCCTTATCAGCGTTAATATAGCAAAGTATGTACACACCTTTCTAAACTAGGCATGTCCTGCTTGGAGATAAACAATAATGGAAATAAACCACAAAGTCTCGGGGTTGTCTGTTCTGTTTGCCCACTTCCCTATATGACTAACTGAAAGTTATTGTGTAAATAGAGGTAGGGAATTAAGTGCAATGGGCCATTGCCCCAGGCAGATGATCTGTCTCCAGCTGTTACTTGGCGGGGCCCTCCGGCACATTCTTTCCTTTAAGGTGTAACTGTCAGCAAAGCCAATTCTGCAAGCTGGGGGAGAATATCCCCCAAAACTCACATCTAGCCCAAGTAATGGAAATGTTCCTTCTCAGGGCCTCGTACCTCAAGGAGCACAAAGGAGACTGGTTCACCTTACAAGGGTGCAGGGGACTGTGCCCCTTCACTGAGTGAACACAGACTTGGTTTTCAGTAAACATTTATGGCTTCTTACTGCACTCTGTGTAAGTTCAGAGTTAGGCACTGAGGAAATTGGGGAAGCAGGGAAGGGAGAAGTCAATTCTGCCTTGAGATGTTCTAAACATTGTGCTTCACATCTCATGGGAAAGCCTCATCTTCTCATGGCCGGACACGTCAACCCAGTTTGTCCAAACCTCTACTCTATCTTCCTCTTGGTGGGTGGGTGGTGTCTCTGCTCCTATCAGAGGCTAGTCCCTCTACATCTATGGGGTGCCGTCCCCTCACTCTTCAGCATGGGTGTCCTCTGGTTATCCCCTCTCTTTTATGAATTGCATAGTCCTTGCATTCTGGTGTGTCATCCCTAGCAGAAATTCAAATCCCATTCACTCTTCAGCCCTTCTCCTCTGACACCTGTGTGCCCACCTGCTGAAGGACCTTATCAAGGTCAGCTTTGGCCTCCAGCTGCTTGTGGACATGTCTGCATCATCCTCCAATGCAGCTGCCTTTGAAAGACTCTCTTGTACCTTAGGACGTGCCCTCTCTGGCCCTTGATGTGGGCTCCCTGAACCTTCTTTGCCTCTGCCTGCCTCCCCTTCAAGTCCTCTTTACCATCTCTGCTTCTTTCACTTGGACTCTGAGACGTGATGAATCCCAAGGCCCTGCCCTTCCCTCTCCTCTGTTCTAACCCTTTTATCTTGGAGCATGGTTTAAATTCAACCCAGTTATTTTTCTTTTCTTTTTTTTTTTTTTTTTTTTTTTTCCATGCTGAAGATGGGTTTTGGTGGGGTTTCCCAGACATATACCCTGAGACAGAGTTGGGTGCTAGTTAAGGAAGTTGTCTCAGGAGAAATGGATAGAAAGTCAGGAGGCAATCTGGGAAGGAGCCAGGCCAGGTGGGATTCAAGGACAGTCTTAGCTGTGGCCTGGCTGGCGGGCACCCTGGAGCATGAGCCCTGGAACTACTCATGGGGTGGTGGGCCCCCACACACCGGCCCTGCCCTCGGCACATCCAGCTGCAGCTGCCTTCAGGCACTCTTCTGAAGAAGGCTAGGGACTCTGGGGACAGACCCACATCCCTAGGATATGGTATGAGCTGAGACAGCACCTCCTCCAGCATAGCACTGGAAAGATGAGACTGATTTATTCACACTCTTTGGTTCTTGATCCATTATCATCCCTGGTCTGTATTAAGGCCCTTTTCTCATTTCATTTTTTCCTGATTTATCCCCAACCCACAATGCCCACCTTTGCCTGCCCCCCTAGGTACCTACTGCAAGGTGCTGGCTGGAGACTGAGGCCCATTACAGCACATGGGCTATGCAAGGATCACCGTGCTGCCTACGTTGGGGACTGGAGCAGGGACACAGGCAAGCTTCAGTGTTAGAGATGTACCCACACAGACCCAGAAAAAGAGGCAAGATGGATCCCCATTCCCTAGGAATATGGGGAATGCACCAGGGCAAACGGAGTCATCTGCATCAGAAACACAGTGGGCCTTTTTTGTATGGCTTGGCAGAATCCTAGTGGCTTCCAAGGGCAGAGCACCCATAATCACTGTCACAGAATAATTTTAGTGTTGTAATAAATAAAAGATATTTTTTATGAAGGACATTCCTGTTACCCTAAATGATTCTGTAAATGTATCAAATTATCACATGCACTCCCCAAATATGTGCCCCTATTATACATCAATGAAAAGCAACTTGGCAAGCAAAAAAATTTTCCTTAATCCTCACTTGTTTTAAATTTGGTAAAGTGATGTCTTACATTGGATCTAGTAAAACTTGTGTTCCTAGATCTATCTGTCTTGGGTGTTGTCAGACATTTTATGAATTATTAATTTTTGACTTGTTTCTTGGTTAAGGTTTCTAACTTGGAGTCTGGTCTGTTCGTAACTTACTGAAGCAAATTATCTTACTGCCCGATGGTGTCTTGCTGGCTGTTGAAGATCATTTGTAGAATAAAGAGACATATATAAGCCTTTGATATAATCCTTCATTAACTAAAATCAAAATTTCTGGTTATGTATAGGAGGTTCTGAATCAGTATCAATTAAATGAGTATCAATTAAATTTTGTGCTGCAACCCTCTTAAAGACATAGATGCAGCAATTATTTATCTCTGGAATAGTTCTGATTTATCTTGGGATATTAATATCTGTATGAAACAGACATGCATATACACACATCACACCAACTTAAAATCAGTGGTTGTCCTCTAACATAAACTGCCCATTATCACAGAAACACGATGAGGGATGGTTCCCGAGAGGAAATACAAGATCACCTTTGTTTTGCATGGAAAATATATTTCATTATCCTTGTACCTGGACATAAAAATTAACTCATGTAAGAAACAAAAGCAAAATCACCTTTGGATTATGGTTCTTCACTTTTACAAATACCTCCAGCAGTGGGGACATTTTATATGGTTTTCAAGAAGCTTTATTAACTGTAATATTCAAAGTCATTCCACCTAGCACATAATTTCATTCATCTTTAAAACTCAGGAATGTTGTGGGTTTGATATTTTCAGTCATTTTCTTCTTTTTATGAATATTGGGTCTTGCTTGACAATTGTAGATGTACTTGAAGGTTTTTAATCTTCAACTTGAATAATTGTAGCTTTATTTTCTTTATACTAGACACTGTATCCATTTTTTTGTAGGTTTCTTTCTTTTATTAAAGCATGAACACATAGATCATGTATACATTAATGCATTTATGGGGTACAATGCACTGATTTCATATGCAAATAGGAATGCTTACATCGCACTAGTTAATATATCCCTCACATCATTTACTTGATTATTGTGTTAGGACATTTATACTCTATGCTTAATAGATCCAACATGTACCCTTGCATTATGCACCATAGGTGTGATCCCACCATTCACCCTCCATTGATCTGACCTCTCCCCTCCCATCCCCCCTCTTCCCTCCTTCATCCCAGGTCATAGTTGTGATCTATTCTTCATATAAATCACACTTCATAAGTGTGAGTGATTGTAAATTGGTTTTGTAATAGTACTAAGTACATTGGATATTTTTTCTTCCACTCTTGAGATACTTTACTAAGTAGGATATGTTCCAGATCCAATCATGTAAATGTAAAAGAGGTAAAGTCTCTTTTTTAAAGTTGCATAATATTCCATGGTATACATATACCACAATTTATTCATTCATGGGTCGATGGGCACTTATGACTTGGCTATTATGAATTGAGCTGAAGTGAACAATATGGTGCAAATATATTTGTTACAAAGTGATTTTTTGTCTTTTGGATATACACCTAGTAGTGAAATTGCAGGTTTGACTGGCAGGTCTGCTTTTAGATCCCTTAGTATTTCCCATACTTCTTTCCAAAAGGGACGTATTAGCTTGCACTCCAACCAGCAATGCAGAAGTGTTCCCTTTTCTCCACATCCATGCCAACATCTGTAGTTTGGGGATTTTTTTACTGTATCCAATTTTTACCTAAGAACATATCATCATCCAACAGGATTAGGGTGATTTCCTCTTTCTTAACTTGGATGCACTTTCTTTCTTTTTCCTGCCTGATTGTTCTGGCTAAGATTTCCAGTACTATATGTAGTAGAACTGGCAAAGGCTGGCATCCTTGTCTTGTTCCAAGACTTCAGGGAAAACCTATTACTTTTTCCCCATTCAGTGTGATGTCAGCTGTGTGTGTTTTTATATATGGCTTCTATTATTTCGAGCTATGTTCTTTCTTTGCCTAGTTTTTTGAAGGTTTTTATCAGGAAGAGATATGGGATGTTGTCTAATGCTTTCTCTGCATCGATTCAGATGATCTCCTGGTTTTTGTTTTAAATTCTGTTTCTGCAGTGAATCACATTCACTGACCTTGCGTATGTTCAACTATCCTTTCATCTCTGGGATGAAACCCATTTGATCATGGGAAATTATCCCTTTGATGTGCTTTTGGATTCATTTTGCTCATATTTTGTTTGAATATTTTTGCACTTCTTTTTATCAAGGGCATTGGTCTGTAGTTTTCTGATTTTGTTGTGTCCTTTCCTGGCCTTGAGGTCAGGGTAATGCTGGCATAATGAGTTAGGGAGGGTTCGATCCTTTTTGATGTTATGGAATAGTTTTAGTAGAACAGATACCAGTTTCCTTGAGTTCAGCTGTGAATCTTCTTGTTCTGAATGTTTTTGTTTGGGAGGTTCTTATTCCTGATTTTCTTTTCTTTTCCTCTTAATTTAGCTCTTAAAGAAGCAACTTGTGGTGTCTTCGATCATTTGTTTTTTTGTTTTGTTTCATTTTTTACTTTGTTTTATAATTTCTCTTATTTCTGCTCTGATCTATTTCTTATCTTCTTGCAGCTATGGGCTTGTTTCTTCTCATTGTTTCCATTTTCTGAGGGTTGGCATTTTTCTTTTTGGTGCAGACATTTAGTGCTATAAACTTGCCTCTTGGCACTGCTTTTGTTATCTCAGAGATTTGGATATCTTGCAATGCCATTGTAACTTCACAAAATTTTTTGTTTTTCTTGTTGATTCCATTGTTCACCAAAGAAATGTTTGGCAGGAGGTTGTTTACAATCTAGGTATATGTTTAGTTTGGGTAGTTCCTCTTTCAATCGATTTCTACTAAATAGTTTTATTCCACTGATCTGAGAAATTCGTCATATGGCATAATTTTTATTTTTGAAAATTTTCTGAAACTTGGTGTTTGGCCTAATATATAGTCTAATTTGGAGAATGTTCCATGTGTTGGTGAGAATAAAGTATATTTTCCAGTTTATGTGTAAATATTCTGTAAATATCTAATAGGTCCATTTTCTCTGGCATCTCTTTCGAGCTCTAACATCTTCTTCTGTCAGTGCAGGTTGACAGCTCTCACCATTCTCATGTTTACTCTTACGAGTAGCAGCATCTGTTTTACATATCTGGGATCTCAGGCATTAAGTGCATATGTATTTAGGGTTGTAATATACTGTTGAATTGATCACTGTATCATTATATAATAGAATGACCACTTTTGTGTTTTTTTCAACTGTTGGTGACTTGAAGTCTGTTTTATCTTGATGCAATAATAGCTACTCCTGCTGGAGTTGGGTTTCCACTCCCATGAAATGTTTCTCCCCCAAACCACTTTACCTTCAGTTTGCGAGACTCTTTAACTCATTTAATGAGTTAAATGAGTTTCTTGGAGACAGCAGGTATTAGAATTTGGGTTGTGAGGGTGGGGGTTGTTTGTTTTGTGGTGTTTTAATCTATTCCATGAGTCTGTACTGTTTTAAATGGGGCATTTGGGGGAGTTACATAAAATGTTAGCATTGATAAGAGAGACACTGTTCTGGTCATCATGTTCTTTGTTATCAGTAGCTTTGTATTTTTCTTCTGCTAGCCTTTCTTAAGAACTGAGAAAGGCTAATATGAGACTGCATATAACGAGGTTACAATTTCTGCGTGTGTTAGGTAAGGTCCATGATGTAGTTGTGCCCCTCCCCCAGTAGGTGTGCTGTGCACCCTCACATTGTGCCCATAGGTGGAAGCACACCCATCCCCCTCCCTCCTCCCCTCCCCCCTTCTCCCCTCCCCTCTCACTCCCTAAAACTTGAATTAAATTGAGTGTTTCTCTTATGAATATGTGGCATCTATTTAGTTCGTCTACTGGCTTCATATTAGCATTGCGTGCACCTTATGTCTTTTTTATTAACCTGGATAGAGTTGGAGAACATCCTCTTTAGAAAAGTAACTAGGAATGGAAAAGGAAAACTGTGAAGTTTCACTTTTTGAGTTTTTATACTGGCGTATATTGACTATTCTGTTTGATTTGTAGGGCACCTTGGAGCATTTCTGGCACTTTTCCCTCAGAATTATACCTGGGGTGTGCCTTTTAATCTGACATGTTCTCTTCAGGAAGAAGCAACCTAATGACAGATGTTTCTCATCAGCTGTTTTGTCCTATCCCCTCTATGATTTTTTTCCAGTGATAGCTTGCCAGGATATTAATAGATATCTTTACAAGCCATACATTACTCTTTAGAATTCTTCCAGGTAGAAATTGATAGAACATGTCTGTTTTCATTTTTGTCTCTCTGTAGGTAATAAGGTTTCAGCTTTCAGGTAGTGGTAGATGACCATCTTTAACTGCTTAAGTGTCTTCTTTTAAAGCAAGGAAATGAAACTCTACAGAGAGAAAAACTATAAATATTAATCAGTATTTTTATGAATATACTATGAATACAAGTCTTTTTTGTACATCTTGTTGTTCTGAATATGTTTCCTTCTTTTCCTTGACTTAAGTTTGTAATTGATTGACCAATCACATCACTTTTTTTTTTTTTTTTTGTTTGCATGTTTATTCCTCCTCCTCCAACTTTGGAATGATGACCCTTGCCTCTATTTTTCTTGCAGAATACATTTCTTCAGTGTCTTTCCTTTCAGCTCCTCTCTGTCTCCATATTTAGTTACAACTTTCTATTTAGTAGTAAGGTATGTGTGCCTCTCACTCATCAGTCCTTACCCAATAGGTTTTGTTCTTGTTTATGTCTTTCTTGTAACTACTAGAGTGTCAAACATAATAGAAACAACATCTACTACTTAAAGCGTCAACCAATTTAAATAAGGTACTGCTAAAAAAACTAAACTCCCGGGTGGTGCCTGTGGCTCAAAGGAGTAGGGCACCAGCCTCATATGCCAGAAGTAGTGGATTTAAACCCAGCCCCAGCCAAAAACTGCAAAAACAAACAAACAAACAAAACCTCCCAAAACTAAACTCCCACATATTTCTGCACAGGAGATGATTCATACAAATGTAAATCATGCAGATACATTTCAATACATAACATGTAATTAAAGTTTTTAATGTTGATTATCTCAGTGATACTTATAACTACCTGAGAAAATTTTTATTCTAAGTTATTTGTATTAAGACGCTACTGGATATCATAGTGTTTGTATAATAGTGAACGAGAAGTGAAGGCAGTAATATTTTGATGATATCTGTATGATCTCTCATAATCCTTCTCCCATGAGGAAACAGGTTAGAAAATGACAGAATAAAGGTTGGAGTCTACATCTGAGTGACTCCACAACCTGTTTACTTTGCAGTAGACCATGGAGTTGTGATGAACATTGTTCTTAATTTATCTAGTTTAGTACTTCTTATTCTTAAAGCTGTTGTCTTTTGTTCAATTGTAGATGTACTTAAAGACTTTTAATCTCCAACTTGAATAACCAATAAGCCTCATTTTCTTTATACTAGATACACCATCCAATTTTTACCTAAGATCCTGTGTGGTGAAAAGAGAAGAAATTAAGAGCTATTAGTATGTTGCTTACAGGGGTATAAAAAAACACATGTGATATTTAACATAGGGTTTTATGTTTCTTTCTTAAATTATGGAAGTACATAGAAATGCCTCAGTGCTGTAATTGCACAAATGGAGATGCATGTCTTCCACAGTCTAAAACTTTTAAGATTAGTTTTTACAAATAAGTCTCCTTCCAGTGTCTTGAACCAGTGCTTTAGAATTAAATTTTTTTATTCAATTTAAAAATGCGTATGCCAACTATGTTCCAGAAATAAATGTTTAAATGTATTAATAAAAGTATATTTTATATTTTCAAAACAGATATTAAAATACTTAACTGATAAACTGAATCTTAAATTTGTTCCCTCCTCTTGTTTTCATTTTCAAAATTTGAGAATTCTGTGTAGGTTTACATTAATTAATTCTCCTAGTTTAGAATTAAGAACAATCTTCTTAACTTCATATACTTTTTCTAAGTAAGGTTATCTAATCCTACTCCCAATGTATATATCCAGAATTGTCTTCTACAGCCCCCGGGGGGCCTGAAATTCGATATGTCACCAATGAAGATGTCCCGGGCACTCCTCTGACTCCTTCCAGACTTTTCCTAATGTGCTCTGTCATCTGGCTTTCCCACCCTAGTAAATAACATCTAGAATGTAGCACAGAAACTGGCAAGCAGGAATGGTCCTACCTCGAGCTAGTCTAGTCATGCACCAAGTGCTGTGTTTGCCACCTGCTTACTAATTTCCCTATCTTCCTACTCTAATTCACCCTGTCTCACGATTTTGAAACACTCTTTTCTTCCCCCACCTCAGCTCATTTATCTTGACTTTGCTGCTAGGATGACCTTTCTAAAATATATTCGTGATGAACTAAGTCACCTGCTCATTGAGCAGATCCCCATGACATGAAGGGGAGAGTGCACGTTCCAGGATGGTACACTCTGGTCTGGCCTCATTCTCGCCTTTTCTCTCTCCACCTCACTCCCTGTAACTGTGTTCCAATTTTTCCATATTCCTGTTCTACCCTTCACCTGCTGTTCTGTTTCATGCCTCTTTGTTTTGCTCACGCTGCCCTGTCTAGAAACCCTGCACACCCTCGTGCTTTGCCTTTCACAGTCTAGTCCTATCTCTGTAGCATTTCCTGACTTTCCCACATAGAACTGACTGTTCCCTCCACTGTGTGCCTTATCGTCCTTCATTCCCTTTAATTTTAGAGCTAGTGAATTGTCCTTTTCCATTCTTGTTTTCATATACCTCTATGCCCACTTTAAAATAGGGTAGAATGTGCCTTCTCTTTACATGTTCAGTTCCTCTGAGAATACTGCCCATGACTGATAGACACACTAAAGATTTATTGTATTACTGACCAAGAGGATGAGTTAATGCCATAAATACAATGTGTTCTGAAGTCGGGGTTTTGTTTTTTAGTAGGAAGGAACAGAAAATCCAGCAACTGTAAAGAAGAAAATTGGCATTGGTGTTATTGAAAATATTCTACAAGAGCAAAAAGAATAACATCAATTTTACTTTCATGCACAAAAATAACAGAAGTGGTAAGTTAGTGAATATCTCTGAAAATGTTTCCGTGCTTAAATGCTGTTATTGAGACTCCGATTCGTGTATGGAGATCCATATGTAACATACCTTTCTTTTAAATATTTTTCTTTTGCTGTTTTTCTTCCTACTATCAACTTTTTCTTCCTCAGAATACTTTAATCCTGAAATTATTTTCTGCTATTAATTTTATTTCATTTAAATAAAAATGAATGGTGATAGTCTTGCGTATGTATTTATAATTCACAGTACAAATGTTCTCATAAACAACAATTTAGAGATATAACGTCTGCATTAGCATCCGAAAAAAAAGGAGATACAGAAATCACCTTGGGCAGTAGCAGCCTTTGCTTGCAGAAGCCATGTGTAGGGGAAACAATGTTAAGAGGATCATGGGAGCCTCCCTGTCCTAAAAATGGCAGCAGCACCAGACAAGGGACTCTCCCAGGCATCTAGCCAGACATCCAGGAGGAGGTCAGAGAGGGCTGAGCCCCCCAGAACTGCAAACACTTTCAACTCATTACTACCATGTGATTCCCAGGGGAGCCCACTGGCCAAGAAGACTCAAGAGCAGAGGCTGAAGCAGGTGGGAGCTTTCCCCTGTCAGTTCAGAGACAGTTTTACTACAGGAATAGCATGGCTCAACTCAAACACCAGGCAGTGGCAGGCCCATCTACCCCCTCCAACATACACACAGGGGGCTCAGGTGACTGCTGGCCTGGCTGAGGAGGATGCCTTCTACACAGGGGGGCTCTGGCTCACCCATCTGCACTGTGTGACTCTGTCCTCTTGCCACACTTAATGGGCTTGGAGGAGCCTTAACCGTGGATAAGCCATTTTTGATAGAAAGCAGTGTTAAGAAAGTCACTGCTGCCTGTTTTGGTAGGCAAGAGGCACACAAATTCTGGAGCTGTGCGGTAGCCCAGAGGGCATCGGGGAGGTCGGTCCTCAGAGAGAGAAGAATGAAAGGACTGCTCAGAAGGGAGCAGAGAGGAGTGATGCTGAGAACTTTCCTGATGTTGGCTTTCTTTCTAAAGCCCCCTGTGGTCTTGGCCTTGGGGTCTGGAGACAATTCACTGCCTGGGCAAATAAAGCCCCCATGTTTGCCTTTCACATTTCTTTTGTGTGGGTGGACCCCCTCTTCATCCTTCCAGATTGAATTCAAGCACCTGCTCTTGAGAAAACTGTGTAACCTCTTTTGTGTCCATCAGAGAGCTCAGCCTCTGTCCTCAGCCAGACTCTGGCTTCCCTGAAGGGACAGGGTCTACATCCATCTTGGCAGCCCCATCTTGTAACAGAAAGCTTGACCAAGAGCTCAAACAGAGTTTTAAAATAAAGTACTCGACAGAAGGAGCTTCCCCAGAGGTATAGTCCAAGGGGAGTGTAAAATGTGTTCATAGTCTGGCAGTTATCAGCTCACTGGTATCTTCCTCAGAAAACAGTTTTGCATGAATTGTGGTAGGAGAACCCAGAACGTCACAGACTGAAGAGTGGTCAGGAGGAATGCAAGGAAAAGGAAAATAAACTAAGCAAATTTTCAAGAAATTTGGCATGAAGAGGAGTAGGGTTGGTAGCTAGATGAAGAATGAAATGATTTATGGAAGAACAAGAGGGCCCAGGGCAGCAGAGGCCCTGCTGTTCCCAGTGAAAGAGGGTGACCATCGGGGCAGACCCCTGGCCACAGTCCTGGCCGTGCAACACCCGCAATGACAGTTTTCTGGGTTTTGAGTTCAGATGTCACAACCTTACTGCTGAGCTACCAGGGACAGGCATACCCAGGACGAGGCTTTAGACAAATCTTACAGGTAGTAAGGAGCGTCAGCAGGGCAGGAGGAGAGGGCATTCTTCCTAAGAGAGTTATTGTGTGATTCTGAGCTGCTTTTGACAAAAGTATTTAAGTAGGCTGGGATGTCGAGAAAGCTCAAGAAAGCTCTACATCAGTTGGTGCTCCCCTTGGCACCATTTACAAAGTGTGAGAGAATAGGGCTCCGGTTGAGGTGGAGACCTCCAGAAGGGGAAGAAGAAAAATGAAGGTGACAGGAGAGCTGAGGGGAGTCTGGTCCCTGTGGGATGCCAAGGCAGGGTTGGGAGCCAGTGGCAGTTGCTGGGAGCAGTTGCTGGGCAGGACTATTGGAACCTTGGACAGTTAGTGGCTGGTTCTGTCCACAGCTGTGGAGGGGGGGACAGTGACTGCCAGAGGGGCTGCAGGTGACAGGCTGGTGCTGGGCAGAGGGAAGATCCAGACAAGGACAAGCTGTTGACACACTCCACCCTCTCTGCTTCCCAAGTCCCCAGTTCCATGCTGAGTGTCAAGTCCACGTCCCGAGAAGGGGAGGTTGGAGAGGCCTGCGTTCTGTGGGGGCAGTGATGGGGCACAGGCCCTGGACTTGTAGAACAAGTTTGCCCTCTTCTGACAGCTCCCACTGCCTGGCAGCGACTCTGCACACTGAGCCACTCACTGGGACACCACCAGGACATCTGTCCTCACAGACGGGAGGACAGGGCATCTCAAGGGAGATGGGCAGTAGCATCTGTCATGTCTGTTGGATTTGACAAAAAATTTGGCTCCTTTTTTCCAAACAGCCTGTGTGAAATGAGAAAAGCGCACAGGAACAGAGAGCTGCACGCACCCGCCTCCCCAAACCTCACAGCCCTCACTGGGTCCTGTGACATTTCCAAAGTGCATCAGAGATGTCACTTTTCTTAGTTGCTTAACTGATTTTGGTTACTCTGCGCTGAGCAACAGAGGAGAGCTGTGTCATTAGTGCCTCGAATGTCTTCCGAGACTTCCCCGACCTCCAGGCCACTTCTTTTCTTTGACCTCAGCCCTGGGCTGTTCCCACCTGGGGCTCACAGCCCTGCTGCTCTCAGAGACCCCCTCCCATGGCCCCTGGGGCTCCTGTAGGACTAGCACAGAGAGGCCTTGTAGGGGTTTCCTGTCTGATGATGCCTCCCTGACCTGACTGTCTCTGATCTGCTCCCGTCTCTGCAGTCCTTATCAGACATCGTGCTTGTCCCAGCGTCTGCTAGAGATGGTGTCTTGTCAATCCAGCACTTAATACCCGTGTGCTGCAAACGGGATGAGTGCACAGAATCGGAGTTTCCCTTTTCTACAACCTAACCTAGGAGGGGGACTCCATTTGCATGGTAGTTTCTTATTAGTAGCTTTTATTTTTTATAAACTAAAGCTACAGTGTGTCAGCCGTACTGTCCACGGCTACAGGCCTTTCTTGCCACTCTGTCCTGGGTGGTCAGAGTGAAAACAGAAGCTTTTTCTAGTCTTTGTTGTCTGGCTGTTTTTCCACAGTTGGATGCATCTCTGTCTTCCAAATATTTGTCTTCCAAATCTTCCAATTTCTGCCTTCTAGAATGTATGAATATACGACTGCATATGGGTAGTGTTTTTTTTAAAGCTGTTTTGATCACTTTTGCATCCACGGAGCACTGACTGGTATCTGCACAGTCATAAATACTAATGGGGTAAGTCTTTTAAAACATGGCAAGAAACATATACAGGTCCATCTTTATTTAATGACACTGAAGTCTTAATAGTTTAAGACTTTCAGACTTTCTAATAACAAAAAATAATCAACATGAAAGTAGCATTCCTACGTTGTCCTTGTCAGTAGTTTGCGGTTATTCTGAATATTACTATAACTTGTCAGCCAATTTCTGCCTTCTTCAAACTCCACCAAACCTGCTAGGAGGATGGATAGATTTGCTATTTCATCACAGATGTCAATTGGAAAATAGTATTTGGATTATAGAAGTCTGCTTTACAGTTGAATATTTCAGGGCTGTGGTCCTTAGGCAGAGTAGCATATAATCAAAATGATTTGCAAAGGAGACAGCAGGACAGAGGGGGGAAGTGAAGTTCTGCTCCAGGCATCATGATATCGCAGGCCCTATTCTGTGATTAGACAGTTGCACGACAGCAGGCCAGGAACTTCTCCTTCATTCACTTGCTGCATCTGTAAACATTCTGTTAGGGTCCCTGTAGTTTTAACATTGGGAGGTTTATTTCCTGATCACATCTTCTGCCTCTGAAGGTCACCTTGATATAATGGAAAGTGATGTGGTGTGAGTTCCAGGAGGTATGAAGTCTTGATATCTTGCTGTGATAACAAAGCATGTCAGGAGCTTGAGTTTAACATCTGGGCTGCACGGTGCCTCCTGCATGGGGGTGGGGTACAGGGGCGCAGCCCTTGCTTCCTGAGAGTGAAGTGGGCTTACAAAGCTGATGAGCCAAGGCCCTGAGGCCCAGCCTGGAGGTAGCTATTTTTAGCTTTGTGCAGGTCTGGCTTCCAAAGTTTTGGGGAAGACAGCCCAAATGCAGAAAGGCTTACTGTTAAAACAATCTACAAAATAAGGGTTGTGGTGAATAGGAAGAAGATGATAGTCTAAATTTAGTTCTTTACACCATGACAGGTGACACTTTAGTCTCCTCATTAACTGGTAATGTTTGTGGTGTTGGGCTACTTACTTGCCTAAGACACTGGAACGATGTTTCCAGGCCCCATTTTCTCCAAAACCAAGAGGTTAAAATAGATGACCCTTGGACTCCCTTTTGTCTTTCTCAATCCATGCCTTAACTTCCCCCCCCCCCCCCCCCAAATAATAGGTGCTAGATGAGTTTTTGGCCTTATCCTACCCTCTTTGGTGTTCTGACTTGAGATCCTTTGTTGGTAGGGTCTGGGGCCACAGCTGTTAAAAATTCATGAGAAATAACATACAAATGAGTTCTGTCATCTCTTGGGCTCCGTGCTGATTGGTTCAAATAGAAAGCCCTATCCATTCACAGTATGTGTTCATTCTGATGGAATGAACTGATATGATGCCCAGGACATCTCACACTGCTTGGTCCTCTAAATCCCTGAACCGCCCCCTGTGATATGATCTGTCATCTCCACGGAATAGATGACTCTGACCCCTACTCCAGTTCTTTCCTGCCTCTCGTGTGGGAAATGTGTACGGCACAGCATTTTCCTCATTATCTTGTTTGCCCAGCTAAAACTTGAAGACTGATGCATACTTTTTAATAGCCATGCTCCCTAATTTTACCAAAATAACATTTCTTTTAAGAATATGGACATTTGCACTAGATTGTTTATTGCAGCTCAATTTACAATTGCCAAGATGTGGAAACTAAACTAAATGACCATCCAGTCAGCAATGGATTAACAATCTGTGGTATACACATACTGTGGGACACTATTCAGCCATAAAAAGATGGTGACTTTGATGCTGGAATTTTGTCTTCAATAGGTTCTTGGTCTCAGTGATTTGAAGAATAAATCCGCAGACCACAGATCAGTGGGAGGACAGGATTTATTTACAGAAAAGAATATAAAAACACCAGAGCTCCTGAGAGAGTGGGAAAACTCGAGTCAGGAGAGAAAAGTGCTCTCTCTCCCTCTGTCTGTCTGTCTGTCCAGGCCCTTTGTCTAGGGGTATATATAGTCTCATGGGGCCTCTGTAGTTATACTTAGTGGGGCTCAGTAGTTACATTTAGCGTGTCTGGGACCCTCTATGACGTGCCTGGGACACTCAGTACTTACATTTAGCTCGTCTGGGACATGAATGAATGGCTACAATGCCTTTCATTCCCAGGCCTAGGCCAGGTCTAGAAAATTGGAGTTCCCTGTTCAGCCATAGGTCCTGGTATCTCCACAGCAGTGGTCTGGCCCGTCTGGCTACTGGAGCTTCCTGCAGGGACCCCCTGTCTACCCTCTAGCCGGCTGGCTCCTCTGCTCACTGCCACCACATCAACACCACCAAGGCAGAGGCAGCTGGTCCACTCCCCAGCTCCACAAGCTGGCTGGGACGCCTCTTGTCCTGTATCAACTCTCCCTCTCTAAGTAGAAACTCTAACTTCTGGTAGGGAAAAGCGACGAAGACTCATCTAACTGCTTCCTGCTGAGTCAGGCGATGATAGGAGGGTGCAGTGAGGGTTTCTCTGGAGGAGGAGTGATTCAGGGGTTCACGATAGAACAGGTCTTGGACTGGAATCATCTTTACTGTGTGTGGCTTGATAACATTTCTGGAAGACACAAATCTGATTAACAAAAGGCAAGGGTAGAACATTGAGAGGAGGGAGTTAATTACAGCACCAGGTTAGAAGAACAAAGTCAGTGATGTTTAATAGAAAACTATATTAACACTTTACTTGCTGTCTCCTAAACAAAAACTTTAAATTTTCATTAGGCTCACAAGTGTAGGTGGACTGTGGTTGATTCTCTTCATGGTCTGCTTCTGTAGAAGGTGGTGAGTTCCAGGATTTTACCCATGAATGATGTATCCAGGAATCTATTTGCATAACTTTAACAGCTGTAAAAGAAGACAAAATAACAGAAAAGGGACCTTCCCAAGTTGGGGTTAGGGAAGGTGAATTAGAGGGGAGAGTTTTGATTGTGACTAGATCTCTAGGAGAGAAAAGCTCCTTTAGTGTTGAATGTGAAAATGTAGTTGGGAGGTTTTTAAGGATTTGTTAAAATTTAGCTAAAGAAGTAATATGTTTTACTAATTCTACAGTTTCTTGATCTAATAATAAATCGTTAGTTAAAAAGGGTCTTCCATATAATAATTCGAATGGGCTCCAATTGAGCTTCTGAGGCAAATTTCTTATTCTAAGTAGAACAGTGGAAAGTAATTTAGTCCGAGGGAGATGAGTCTCTTGAGTTAGTTTTCGTAACTGTCCTTTGATTTTATCATTCATTTTTTCCACTTTCCCAGAGGGTTGGGGCTTCCAAGAGCAGTGTAGATGATTTTTCATGCCTAAGGCTTTAGATATTCCCTGTGTAACAGCTGCCTTGAAGGCTGGCCCATTACCACTTTGCAAACTCCAAGGGAGTCCAAACCTGGGGATAATCTCATGTACTAAAGCCTTTACAACGTCCTGGGCCTTTTCTGTCCTGCAAGGGAATGCTTCAATCCAGTTAGTAAAAGTATCCACAAATACCAGCAAATATTGTATACCATGTACCTTAGGGAGACAAGTGAAATCCATTAGCCAATCTTCACCTGGATATTTACCTTGCCTCTGTATACCTGGGGGAGGGGGAGGCTGGGAGGCTAGATAGTGATTAAAAGTATTGTTTCTTTGACATACCTCAAAAGTCCATGTTGTTTGTTTTATGGTTTTAAATAAGTTTTTTCCATTAAAGAGAGCGTTAGCCATTTGATAAGTACTTTCAGTGCCAAAATGAAAACACTGATGCAAAGTTTTAAGTATTTTCCACTGGCTTGTGGCACGTAATAGCAAAAGTCCCCTTGTACTTTGTAGCAGCCTGATGGAAATAGTGACTAGTCTCTGGATAACGCCCATTCCCTTTCTTTTTGGGTATATTGAGGTGTATGATCCTTAAGTGATCCCTCCAAAATAAGGGGTGCTGCCTGGGTAATTATTCCTTCCTGTGCTGCCATTTTAGCCTGTTTATCAGCAAGTTGGTTACCTTCAGAAATCTCATCTAAGGTCTTTTGGTGTCCCTTACAATGAATAACTGCCACTTCTTGTGGAGCATGAACGGCTTGTAACAACCTGTCTATTTCATAATGATATTTTATGGGAGAACCATTGGAAGGAGATATTGTCTTTCCAAATAGCAGCATGGGCATGTAAAATGAGGAAGGTATATTTTGAGTCAGTGTATATATTGACTCGTTTGTCTGTCCCAATTTCTAAAGCACAGGTTAAGGCTATTAACTCAGCTAATTGCTCACTGGTTCCTGGAGGAAGAGACCCACTCTCAATTACAGCATGCTGAGTAGCTACAGCATAGCCTGCTTTTCTAGTTCCATGTTCTTTGAAAGCACTTCCATCTGTATATAAAACCATGTCAGGATTAGATAGGGGGGGTTCTTGTAAGTCCTCTCTAGCTGCATAGGTCTGTGCTATAATTTGTTGGCAATCATGCCCTATCTCCTCATTGATTCAGGGGGAAAGTGGCAGGATTCAGAGCAGCACAGGTGTGTAATTGTAGCCCTGGTCCTTCTAGTAATAAGGCATGATATTCAACAAGGCGGTTAGCTGACCAGCCAAAGATTGCCTTTTAAATTTAAAAGTTCAGTAAGGTCATGAGAAGTGTAAATAATTAGATCTCTTCCTAAAGTTAGCTTGGTTGCTTCTGGGGTTAAGAGGGCTACAGCTGCTACAACCCGTAGACAGTGTGGCCATCCCTTGGCTGCAGTGTTAATTTCTTTACTAAGATATGCTACAGGCTATAAACTGGACCCCTGTGGTGGGCCAGAACTCCCAGGGCGATTCCAGTTCATTCTGTAATATTCAGATTAAACTGTTGTCCAGTGGGAAGACTCAAAGCAGAGGCCTGCAAAAGAGCAGTTTTCAGCTGTTGGAATGCCTTATTCGCTTTCAGTTCCCATTCTAGAGTGACTAGGCCCTCCTTGTGAGCATTTTTAATTAAAGAATACAGTGGTTTAGCTATTTCATTATATCCAGGAACCCAGGGTCTGCAAAGGCCTGCAATTCCTAAGAAGCCTTGAAGCTGTCTGCGAGTTTGAGGTTTAGGATGAGCCCATATTGGTTCTCTTCTTTCTTTGCCCAACGCTCTATTTTCCCCTGTGAAATCTGGAGACCCAAATAGTGAACTTCTGGGATACATAATTGGACTTTAGTTTTGGAAATTTTGTACCCACAATCAGGTAAAAAGTTTAATAGAGTTTGTGTAACTTTGTGGCATTCCTCTGCATCTGATGCTCCCAAAAGAATGCCGTCTACATACTGAATAAGAGTTGCTGTAGGATATGAAAAATGACTCCAGTCTGGCTAACGCTTGTCCAAACAAGTGAGGGCTGTCCCTAAATCCCTGGGGTAACACAGTCCATGTGAGTTGGGTGTTGGAGTCAGAAGGATCTTCAAAAACAAAAAGGTATTGGGAATTTTCAGGAAGTGGAATGCAAAAGAAGGCATCTTTTAAGTCTAGGACTGTGAAATAGGCAGCCTTCTCAGGGGTATGAAACAATAAAGTATATGAATTTGGAACTACAGGATGGAGAGGAATGACCGCTCCTTTTATAATGAGGAGTTCTTGGACTAGTCTCCAAGTTCTATTTGGCTTTGGCACTCCTAGAATAGGGGTGTTACAGGGACTATTGCAAGGTATTAATAATTTCTTTCACTTTAGATTCTGTATTATGGGTATCAGTCCATTCTTAGCATCTGATTTTAGAGGATGTTGTTGTTGACTGGGATAGATGGCTAGATTCTTTAATTTGTACTGGTTAGGCACGTCTTGCTCTTCCCTCCTGTCTCTCAGTAGCCTGCACTTCTAGGTTAATTTCTGTCTCTAATAAGGGAAGGCATATTATAGGTTCCTGTCCCATATTCATATAAATGGTTGTTCCTGCTTTAGTTAGTATGTCCCTCCCCAAAAGGGGAGCGGGACTTTCAAGCATGATTAGGAAGGTGTGAGAGAACAGCCAATCATCCCAATTGCAGCTTACAGGCTGAGAGAAAAATTTGGTAACTGCCTTTCCAGACGTCTCCTGTCTAGTTACAGATTTGAGGGATAAAAGGCCAGGGTTAGAGAGAAGTACAGAAAAGGTTGCTCCAGTGTCCAAAAGAAATTCCATCTCCTGGCCCTTCACTATAAGATAAAACCTGGGGCTCCTGAGGGGTGATGACACAAGCTGGAGCCATGAGAATCTGCCCCGAGCGCCTTCAGTCCAGTTTGGGTGCTGATGGGATCACTGTCCCCAGAGGCCTTTGCCTCTGAGGACAGGCCACCCTTCAGTGGTCTCCCTTGCATTCTGGACAGGGGACAGGTGGTTTGCCCAACTGGTGGTGCTGCTGGGGGAGTCCTTTCTGAAGTGGCCAACCTGACCACATTGGAAGCACTTATTCTTGGCGCCTCTGTTTTCCCTCTGCCCCGAAAGGTGCTCGTTTGTCAGAGTGCCATTCCTAGAGCTGTCATTCTTTTCATATCCCTTCTCTTTTTTTCCTCCTCTTTCTCCTGATCTCGGTTATAAACAACCACAGTGGGCATTTTAAGAAGATTTTCCAGGTTATGATCTGGGCCTAGAGCCAACTTCTAGAGTTTTCTTCAAATGTCTGGGGCTGCCTGAGTGATAAAAATTTAGCTTTTAAAATAATTTGGCCCTCTAAGGAGTCAGGAGTTAACTGAGTGTGTTTTCTCGTTGTCTCCATAAGCCACTCAAGAAGGGCTGAGGGACTCTCATTTTGCTCCTTGATAATAGTAGATAACTTACAATAATTCATAGGCTTTTTCTTGGCTCGACATATACCTTCCAGGATACATGTTAGAAAATGTTTACGCCACCAGTCACCTTATTTCTCGGGGTCCCATTTGAGATCCTCAAAGGGAACTGCCTGTCTTCCCGTGAAGTATCTGTCCCTTTCCTCGGAAGACATACTGCCGTCAGTGTTGGACATGAACCACAAATCACTCCACTTTCTAGCTTCATCTAAGACTTCATCTTTTTCATTAAAATTTAAAGTTTGATCTGGTAGTAACATTACTTCTCTCCAAGAGAGGTCAAAGCTTTGTCCTAACCCTTGGAGAATATCTATGTACTTATCAGGGTCATCAGCAAATTTTCCTAAATCGACTTTGATTTGCTTTAAATCTGCCAGAGAAAATGGAGTGTATACTCACACACTTACCCTTTCACCACCTCAATCAAGGAACACCCTTTCACCTCTTCAACCAAGGGACACCCTTTCACCACCCTGGTTCACAGTCTCAACCAAGGGAAACAAAAAAGGATATGGTTGCCTTCTGGAGGTCCCAGTAGGACCAGACAAAACTGTTGACACAGTCTCCCTCCTGGGGTTTTCTGAATGCACAGAGGAAGGTACTGGAGAAGTATTAATAGATCTTGGGTTTGAACAAGGTTGTGACAGCGTCTCCCTGGGTAATCCCTAACCATTTGGGGAAGTTACTACAGACAGGACAGCTGAATCTGACAGGTTTTACACAGTTGGGGGTTGTCGCTGAGGAAAAAGAAAGCTTGCATATAGGGCACTTCAGACCACTTTTCTTCTTGTTTACAAAAAGTATCTAACTGAAGAATGGTGTCATACTTTAGAGAACCCTCTGGAGGCCATTGTTGACCAATGGAGAGTTGATACTGAGGCCAGGCCTGGGTGTAGAAGAAAACCATTCTTTTTTTAGTGTCGGGGGATCAAACATGTCCCAGTGCTTCAGAATACAGCCCAGCAGAGTGTTCTGGCAGCACAGGTCGAAAAATCAGTTGTCCGGGAGCCTGGTCCCACCTGATGACAGTCTCTTGTCAAGAGAACGTTATCCATCTGTGGGAAAGAACAAACATACAGCATCTTAATCAACCCCACCCTGTATTCCTGGGTTGTCAAAGTGTACTCTGACAAAGCCAAGAAGCCTTCTGGTCAAACAAAAGGAAGCATCCTTCCAGTGCTTGGGGAAGAAGCCCTGAGGAGAGTGGCCTCCTCAGCCTGAGCTTGTCTGGAATTAGATATCCAACTTAGTGCTTAGTACCTGCTGGCTCTCCTGTGCTTATAACATGCCAGCAGCACAGCCTGAGAAATCACGTATCAGGGAGCCTGGTCCCACCTGATGCATGTTTTGCCCCTTTCTGTCCCTTGCCCCCTCCAGCTCCAGAGTATCAATCAAAGTGGAGATGAGCCCCACCCTGGAAAAAATGACTGTGCGGAGCTTGCACATTTAACTCTCTATAATCTTTACAAGCTTCTTCTAAATTCCAAATAACAATGGAAAATAACAGGTCTTAAATGCTATGTTTTCCAACCTTCCTTTTCTTTCCCAAAATTTAGCCAGGCAACAATAATCACTTAGTGACAAATCAGAGTTGAGAAACATTTTGAAACTTTTGCATTACAATTAGTTGAAGTCTTAAAGAAGCCTGGATGTATTTTAAACTTTCCCATCTATACCAATAAACCAGAAGAAATCAAATACCCAGAGTCATTTTCACTGCCTTTCTTCATTTTTAAGAGACTGAACTGTAGCTTAGGGTTTAGGGCCATTTTTGCCTTGGGGAGTTGCCCTGGGCTTCCCTTCACAGGCCTCTAGGAGCCCAGAGAAGCCGTGTAGGGAAGTCTTTGGCCCTTTGTTTGGAGCTGACTTGTAGTTAACACAGTTTAGCCTTTTTTCTTAGACACATGAAAATGCCAATTGAATTTAATTTTGCAATGAAAAGCAATATAAAGGACCTTACAACACGCCTACAACATTTGAGACACACTTAAAACATCTGAAAAATACCAGAATGAGCCCGTACAAACTTAACTAGATATAAAGCAATCCTTTACCAACAATCAGACAAAGCATGTAAACTATAAGGAGAGAGAGAGAGAAGGAAAAGAGGTCTATAGAGATTCTAGAGATAAATCAGAAAAGTTTGGGACCATGGAAGAGAAGAGAAGATAGTAAAAGCTGGGAGAGCACGATTTTCTGAAGGCCTTCCCATGTCCTGGGGTCAGAACCATTGCTGGGGACCCCAGGGGCTCTGGGGTCTACTTCTTTGTTTGGTTCTCAACCAGAGAAAAGGAGTAAATCCAGAACAGTTTCAAAAGTCTTCTAACATTCCCTTTGACTCCTTTCTGGAGCCAAGGGGAATTAGAAAGTTTGTTCCCCAACAGCCTCTCGCCTGTGACCTGCAGGTCAGCAGCCACCCTATGCACATTTACCGGCTGATGGGCATCAAAATGATTAGCCCCCATTATTATAACTATAGAGAAAAGCAGGGCAGAGGTAAGGGGTCCCATTGCCTACCACAGATCTTCAGTCCCGGACATAAGCCCCCAAATATGATGCCGGAATTTCATCTTTAGTAGGTTCTTGGTTTCGGTGATTTGAAGAATAAATCCTCAGACCACAGATGAGTGGGAAGACAGGATTTATTTACAGAAAAGAATATAAAGACACCAGAGCTCCTGGCAGAGCCAGGAAAACTCAGTCAGGAGAGAAAAGTGCTCTCTTTCCCTTTCTGTCTCTCCAGGATCTTTGTCTAGGGGTATATATAGTCTCATGGGGCCTTCTGTAGTTATATTTAGCATGTCTGGGGCCCTCTGTAGTTACATTTAGCGAGTCTGGGACTCTCCATCCGTATTTGGGATACTCAGTAGTTACATTTAGCATGTTGGTAGTTACATTTAGTGCAGCTGGGACCCTCTGTGATGTATCTGGGGCACTTGGTAGTTACATTTAGCATGTCTGCGGCCCTCTGTAGTTACATTTAGCGTGTCTGGGTCTCTGTGATATATTTGGGATACTCAGTAGTTACATTTAGCATGTTGGTAGTTACATTTAGTGCAGCTGGGACCCTCTGTGATGTATCTGGGGCACTTGGTAGTTACATTAGCAAGTCTGGGGCCCTCTGTAGTTACATTTAGCGTGTCTGGGACTCTCTGTGACGTATTTGGGATACTCTGTAGTTACATTTAGCATGTTGGTAGTTACATTTAGTGCAGCTGGGACCCTCTGTGATGTATCTGGGGCACTTGGTAGTTACATTTAGCATGTCTGGGGCCCTCTGTGATGTATCTGGGACACTTGGTAGTTATATTTAGCATGTCTGGGGCCCTCTGTTTAGCGTGTCTGGGACTCTCTGTGACGTATTTGCGATACTCAGTAGTTACATTTAGCATGTTGGTAGTTACATTTAGTGCAGCTGGGACCCTCTGTGATGTATCTGGGGAACTTGGTAGTTACATTTAGCATGTCTGGGGCCCTCTGTAGTTACATTTAGCTGTCTGGGACTCTCTGTGATGTATTTGGGATACTCAGTACTTACATTTAGCATGTCTAGGACAGCCTGTCTGGGATGTGAATGAATGGCTACAAGGCCTTTCATTTCCATGCCTAGACCAGGCCTAGAAAATGGGTTTTCCCTGTTCAGTCATAGGTGCTGGTGTCTCCCCAGTAGTGGTCTGGCCCCTGTGGCTACTGGAGCTTCCTGCAGGGTCCCCCTGTCCACCCTCCAGCCGGCTGGTTCCTCTGTTCCCTGCCACCGCATCAAAACCACCAAGGAGGAGGCAGCTGGCCTGCCCGGCGAGCTCCACCTGCTGGTTGGGATGCCACTTGTCCTGTGTCAACTTTACATCTTTTGTTTTAATCTAGATGGAGTTGAAACCCTTTCTTCTCAGTAAAATAGTACAAGAATGAAAAAGTGAATATCCAATGTACTCCATACTAATAGGAATCCAGTTGGTGATCTAATACACTCCCACATAAGAGAAAAATTCATTTCAATTCAAGTTGGGAGGAGGGGGAAAAAGGCAGGGGGGAGATGGTTTGTGGCGTTTCAGGCACTCCCACAGAATGGGCATAAGAGGGACTCTACCTAACAAATTCAAATATGGTGATTTGGTGGTTTGTATCCTCACATTAAAAAAATTAATTAATTAAAAAAATTAAAAAAAATTCATGCACTGAAAATTAAAAAAAACACCATGATTAATAATTATAAAACCCATAATTATAGTAGCCTACAATATATTCTCATACATGCTATGATCACATAATTATGCAATTTCCTTCACAAAATTTCTAACAAAATAAATGTAATATACTTCCTAGATTTGGGGAATTTTTTGAAGTATTTTTTTATGGCCAGGGCCAGGTCTGAACCCGCCGCCTCCAGATATGGGGCTGGCACCCTACTCCTTTGAGCCACAGGCACCACCCTAATATATTCCTAGTTAATGTAATAATTTAACTGTATCAGTTCATAAAGTTTTATTTCTGATTATGGATTTAACAGTCAAGATTCCTGGCTGCAAGTGACAGAAACCTAACATGAACATGTTTAAGCAAAATAAAAATAAATTTAGTGACTCAGCCAATTTGGAAGTCTTAGGATGTGACCATTTTGAGCTTGACTACATCCATGGGCTCAAATATCACCCAGGCCCTGGCTGTGTCTACACTTTCTCTCTTCATTGGCCTTGTTTTCAAGTAAGCTCCTCTGGATGTGGCAAACATGACTTGCTGTGTGTCAGAGCTAGTTCTTTAAGCTCCCAAGGGATGCTTGTTTTGTGATAAGTCTAGCAAAATTCTTGGGGAGCAATCTGACTGGGCAAACTTGACTCACATACTGACTTCTGAATCAGTCCTTGTGACCTTGTGGAGGTCACAGAATGAATGGAACTAATGCCTCTTCCCAAGCTCCTTAACATTACAGGATTCTATCATTTCCCAAAGTTTTGCTGAGATGCAGTGACTCATTTAACAAAGAATTCTTGTGCCAGGGGCTGATAATTCTCTTATAACTGTTTAAGAACAGGTTTGGTGCCATGCCTTGCAGCCAAAGCTAAATGCAGGTGGAAAAGCCTCCATTCCAGGTCAGGGACCCTGGGCTCACATTTTGGCCTTGATTTTCCTAGGTTTGATGACCAAGGACTAGCCCCATGTCACCTCACTTTCCTGATTGGCAAAACTGGGGGGTGAGAGTGGTGAGCCCATCAGTTTCTTCTACTTTAGAGGGTTTGCAGAGATCAAATGAGATTATGCATGGGAGAGTACTTGAATAAAAATGCAAATAGTTATGTAAATGGAGATATATTTTATAATTTA
>CAUYPK010023467.1:0-22996 GCA_963574355.1 Loris lydekkerianus
CCTCTTTCATGTTTACATGGATGGAGCTGGAACATATTCTTCTTAGCAAAGTATCTCAGGAATGGAAGAAAAAGTATCCAATGTACTCAGACCTACTATGAAGCTAATTTATAGCTTTCACATGAAGGCTATAACACAACTATAGCACAAGAATATGTGGAAAGGGCCAAGGGAGGGGAAGGGAGGGGGGAGGTTAAGGTGAAGGGAGGGTAATAGGCAGGGTCACACCTACAGTGCATCTTAGAATGGGTGCAGGCGAAACTTATTAAATGTAGAATAAAAATGTCTACATACAATAACTAAGAAAATGCCATGAAGGCTATGTTGAACAGTTTGATGAGAATATTTCATATTGTATATGAAAACAGTACATTTTCCTCCTTGATTGCACTAATGTACACAGCTATGATTTAGCAATTAAAAAAATTTTTTTCAATGACCCCTATATAGTCCTCTCTCTTAACTAACATCTTAACTTTTGAGTTGTTTCCCAGAAACAGTGGATGTTCTGAAGAGATTTTGAAGGCCCCTGAGCAAGATTCCTGTTACCAAGAATCACCATCCCTCAAGACCTGCCCCAGTGAATGGAGTCCCTTGTTAGTTAGTTACACCATGACCTGCCCAAAGGTGGGTGCCCCCCCCCCTTTAAAAGCCCATGATCTCCACTGGGGAGATGGATCTGAGGAAGCTTCTCCTACAATCCCAACAACACTTTTTTCATATTAAAAATTCCTTTTTGTTAGGGGCCTAAGCCCTTTCCACACTTCCCCTCCCAGAACAAAAGATCTACCTGTCCCCCTCTTCTTACTCTCCAGGAGTTCCCCTGGGATGACCCTAGCCTGCCAAAACTTTCAGCAACCTGTGGAATCTTCCTGCTCCTATGCCTAGTATAAAAACAAGCTTCTTATCATCCTCATTAAAGCCACCATCTTTGACCAGATGGGTCTTAGTCCCCTTTCATTAAACTTGGTCTGAACCTCTACTGTTCTGTCTCTGGGTACACTGCCAAACCCCTTTCACATTTTTCCTTGGCAATCCTAATTGTTTCAACAATTGGATCTCTGTGTGATGAGTAATTGGGCCTAGACCAAAACTCCCTCTTAGTTTTGACAACAGTATTCTTTATATTAAACCAGTAAATGTGAGCAAAGTGTTTTCCTGAGGTCTGTGAGCCCTTCTAACAAAGCGCTGAACCTGTAGAGGGGGTTATGGAAGCCCCCACTTTATAGACTATTGGTCAGAATAACAGGTGGTCCAAGATTTGCAACTCCTGTCTGAAGTGGAGGCTCCTTGTGAGACTGGGTCCTTTAACCCTTAGTGTCAGTAAGGATCTGACACTAACACCAGGTAGGTCATGTCAGAAGGGAATGGAATTTTTGGAGACCCAGTTGTTGTCAGAAAATTGGAGAATTGGTGGCTGTTAGAAAACACCATACTAAAGATGTTTAAAAATTAACAGCTGATAAGGTAACTACCTATGATAATTATATCCTGCTTGTTGATAATGTTAACATTATTGTTGAAAGGTTGATTATTCATTAGAATTACATTTTATTTCCAGGCCTGATTTTGCTCATTTTTTAAATGACTAATGGGACAGGCAAAAAGTTCTGATGTAGCGTTCTTTCTTAAAGATGACTGAATTTTTAAACACCAAGAAATATGAAAAAAAGTTTGTGAAGTTTATTATAATAACTATTACACTACACATGTATAATATGTATTTATTATTATCCTTCCTTGAGGGCAATTATAAATAAAAACGCAGTGCTTTATGTGGGAATAGCACCAGGTGGCAAAATATATGCCATAGATAAAAATGGATTAATTATAAGGCTAATTTTTTTTTTTTTTTTTGCTTAAAGAAAAGCACATTCATATGAAAGTAAAATTTATAAAATAGCTATATTTGCATGAGATTTATATTATGAATGATTTCTTTACATATCAAAACTATTTACATTGGATTCTTTTATAAAATAATTTGAACTATATTTTCATGGGTTGAAAAACCCAATTGCCTTTAGGAGCTAACAACTAACAGCTAGATGTAAGGATATGGGTAGTGGTAAAGATTCTGAAGTAGTGCATTTCATTTAAAAATACTGTGTAGACACATAAATACAAGGTCAAAAATATTAGGAGATGTAAGACCCTATTTAGAATAACAACAAAAAGACCAAATCATAAAGAACAAATATTAAGAAAATAATGAAGGTATATGAAGGTTTCAATTATTAATTCCCAGTATATGAAAGTAAGAACTGCAAAGAAATATTGATGTCTTCTCAGTAGCTTTGTTTTTCATAGTGTTGTATGTACAATAATCCAGAAACTACAGTGAAACTTCCACAGTTGACCACTTCCTTACATTGATTTCCTCCTAAATTGACCTAATTTTCATAAACAGGGATTGCACCACATGTATAGATCAGTACAGTAAGCCTAGTTCCTTATATTGACTGCCTCTGTCTGTTGACCAGTTTGTTACAGTCTCTTGGGTGTTCAACTTTTAGACTTTCTACTGTATTTTTAGTGTTGTTGTTAAGACTGAACAACAGAGAAGAAGGAAGACACAAATATGAAAAATCATCGTGCACTGATTGCTGAAAGAAACCACTGCTGAATGACAGAAATTAAGGAAATTAAGAATATTTAATATCATTCAAATGTCAATACCACCCAAAGCAATTTACAGATTCAATGCAGTTCCTATCAAAATCCCAACAATGTTTACTGCAGAAATAGAAAAACACATCCTAAAATTCATATGAAATCTCAGGGGACTTTGAATAGCCAAAGCAATCTTGCAAAAGAAAAGCGAAGTAAAAGGATTCATACTTCCTAACTTAAAAACATATGATAAGGCTACAGTTACCAAAGCACTGTGGTACTGGCATAAAGACAGACCTACAGACCAATAGAATGAGCCCAGAAGTAAACATATATGTAGTCAAATGATTTTCAGCAAGGATGCCAAGATTATTCATTCAATGGGGAAAGGACAGTCTTTTCAACAAATATGCAAGGAAAACTGGATATCCACATGCCAAAGAAAAGGAGTTGCTCCCTTATCTGATGTTACACACAAAAATGAATTCAAAATGAATCAAAGATCTAAATGTAAGACCTAAAACTATAAAACTCGTAGAAAAAACATAGAAGGAAAACTTCATAATGTTGGCTTTGGCAATGATTTCTTCAATGTGACAAAAAGGCATAAGCAGCAAAGAAAATAGACAAATTTTCCTTTATGAAAATTTAATAAAATTGGGCATAAAAAAATAATACAAACACAATAAAAAATCAACTCACAGAAGAATACAAAATATTTGCAAATTACATATCTAATAAAGGATGAATATCAAGAATAAAGAGACAACTTCTAAAACTGAACAGAAAAATAAACAATGTAATTCAGAAATGAGCAAAGGACTTGAATAGACATTTCTCCAAAGAAGATATTCAAATGGCCAATAAGCAGATATCACTTGTTGTTAGGGCCATGCAAATCAAAACTACAATAAGACAATGACACTCCTTAAGACAGCTACTATCAGAAAAACAGAAAATTACAAGTAATGACAAGGATGTGAATAAAATGGAACCTTGTGTGTCATCAGTGAGAATGTAGAGTGATGCAGTCTCTATGGAAAACTGTATGAAAGTTTCTCAAGAAATTAAAAATAGAATTACCTTATAGTTTAGCAATTTCACTTCTGGGTATACCCAAAGAATTGAAATTAGGATCTCAGGGAGATATTTGTACATCTATGTTCATAGTGGTATTATTCACATTGCCAAAACCTGGAAGCCACCCAAATATCTACCAGTGGCTGAACAGATAAGCAAAAGGTAGTATATACATACAAGGGAATATTTTTCAGTCCTACAAAGGATGGAAATTCTGACATGTGCTACAACATGGATGCATCTTGAGGGGAAATAAGCTAATAATACTGAGTGAAATAAGCCAGTCACAAAATGGCAAATGCTATGTGATACTTTTTCTATGAGCTACTTAAAGTGGTCAAACTCACAAACACAAAAAGCAGAGTAGAGGTTTCCAGATGCTGGGAGTGTAGAGATCTTGACCAAACCTGCCCTTTCCCCTTTGGCAATTATGATAGATTAATAAGAGAAAGGTTTATTTCCAAGTACCTAGTGCATGGGAGGTGATCAAAACAATGATTACCCAAAGTCTCAGTGGTGGTCAGAGACTTTTATAGGTGGCTTTTAGAAAGGAGGAGGGAGAATGTGGAAAGTGCTGGTGTAGCAAGTGGTTGCTAGAGGGGGATGTGTGTAGCTGGGTGAAAACAGATTGACTTGTAGATCCAAAGATACAGGTCTCTTGCTTCAGATGACCTGAGGCCAGGTCTACCACCATGTAATAAGGAATTCAGCAGCTCCTTCTGATTCTAAATCAGGTTGCTCAGGTTTTATGTAGATAGAGGAGAGGCATCTTCCAGGGCTTTCTGATCATAAATGGCCTTTAATGAATAATATTCTTTCTACCAAGGAATCATATTTTGGGGGGAAATTTCCTTAGCTTCTTCAGGAGTAAGAGGAACAGGGAGTTATTGCTTAATGGGTATATAGAGTCTCTGTTTTACGAGATGAGGAGTTGGGGAGATATTGTAGACGGTGATGGTGCATGAACTGCACTTATAAGTGGTCAAGATGGGAAATTTTATGATCTGTTTATTTTACAATGATAAACAATTGGGGAAAGAGGAAAAAATTAAAAACAATCCAATTAAAAAATAATTAATGAGTACATACTGACAGAAAGAGAGGGAGGGAGAGAGAGGAACAGAAGAAGGAAAAGAGGAAGTAAGGGAAGGCGGAGGGAGAGGGAGGAAGGAAGAAAGAAAGAAAAATAAAATAGAAAGTTCATTTCTTCCTTACATTATAGTTCTGACTAATATAGAGATGGAATGATGAAGTTAGAAAATCCCCCTTTTACAACCATCAAGCAAGAAGTATTAGAGCATGCTAAATAAGGTAGAGAAAGGCCTTGGGTAAGGTGGTTTACATAGTCTGGAAACATTTTTCACAAATTATTCATTACAAAGGGAAATAGAAACAGTGTGGTATCTACTTGAAAATAGACAAAACCTTAACCAAAGTTATCAAAATTAACTTCAAGGAGGGGCAGATGGGTGTCCTATACTGCCAAGGTGCAGTTTCCTGAGTAAGACACAACATATGTTAATATAGTATTCCAGCCAAAATAGCATAGCCTAAATCTAATCATGAGGAAACCTGTGAAACACCTAAACTGAGCAATATTTTATAAAATAACTAGCTGGAATGCTTCAAATGCATCATTGATATCATAATAAGCAAACAAACAAAAAGCAAAGTAAGACTGAGGGGCTGTTTCAGACTGAAGAAATTAAAATATCATGACAATAAAAAAAAAAGCAAAATTTTATCCTGGACTAGATTCTATATTGGGAAAAATTGCTTTGAGGAGAATTATTCAAATGAGGGGATGAAAGTAGAATATGAAAAATTGATAAGATAAACGTATCCATGTTACATTTTCTGAATTTGATTATTGTCTTAGGGCTATAAGGCTGGTCCTTTGGAATATTACTGGTCCTTTGGAATATTTGAACATTGATATATAATAATAAAGGAACATGATATATGCAATCTACTCTTAAATAGGTTTAAAAAACAATGTGGGTATATATGAATATGTGGAGAGACTGGAGGAGAGAGAATGATACAGCAAATTTGGCAAAACTTATAAAAATTGGGGCATCTAGGTAAAGCATATATAAATGTTCTCTGTTCAAATTTTCAAAATTATATTTCCAAAATTTTTCATTGTAAAAGGAAATGTTTAATTGTACATGGGGAAAAATAAATAAAACAATCTGTATAAGTCAAATTCTACCAATGGGATGCCAGTTTGTGGCCTCCAATCATTTCACTTAGCTGAAGTAGGTAAGAAAATCATTAAAAAGCAAACAAACAAAAAAATCCCATCCATTTGCAAGGAAACAAAAATCAATGAAAATAAAATTTTGACCCCTTCCTGTATCAAGACTATTTCTGTCTTCTAATGCTGGATGTCATTTCTTCCTAAAAATTAATTTTGAACAAGATGAAGAAGGGAGGAAATTTAGGAACAATGCAATATTGTGTAGTAAGAATTTCAACATCAAGTCTAAGAAGTGAGGTTTGTAAAGGGCCCCGAGGGTCAGATTATACCCTGCCCAGCTCTTTTCCTCTTATCACAGAGCAGGAGCATTGTTTTATCTGGCGGGCTGGCCGGTAAGAAGTTACACCATGTGACAGTTTTCCAGATAACAAGTGTTTACTTTAAATGCTCTTTTAAAAATCATGTTGTGGTTTTTTTTCCTAAAATACTTCTTGTCATTAAGAAATACTTTTTATATATCTTCTGTTCATCATGCTGCAGCTAATGTTTTTAGGTTTTATCTGTCAGTGCCATGAACACAGGATTTAGGTTCAATTGGTTGATAGAATCTTGTTAGAAGGCAGGAATGTTACCAGACTAAGAGAGTCCTGCCTCCTGTCTCTGTCAGCCAATATACAGAGAAAGGGATAGGTCCATTAGACTTTACTTGCCTGAAGGCCAGCGATTCTGGAGAATAGTGAGAGTAGCCCTCCAAGACTGTTCTATTCTTCCATTTCCAAAATCACAGTTTTATCCCTAAAGGTTTAAAGCAAAGACCACATTAACTCTTATTTTAAATAATAGTTAGCGTAACTCAGTGACCAGAACAACATTTCCAACTTAAAAATCAAGTTCCTAAATCTATCTTCCTAAACTATTCAAGATGGGCATCTTTAGGGTGGGAGCTAAATTTACAAAACAATAAGAATGAGAGAGAGGAGGTGAAGGTCACTTAGGACCTAAAATGACCAGGCCAATTGTGTTATGTTGGCCTTAGCATACTCCATCTTATTTTTACTACATATGCTTTTGGGAATGTCATTGGTTAAGAAAAAACATATGAGCTTTTGATAAAAATGCAGATGGATTATCCAGACCATAGTGTATTGCTCTTTCATCAAAACACTAGACTTTGGCTAATAGTCTATATTCACTGGTCTCTAGTTCATCTGTAGAAAAACTGAGTTAAATAATATCATCTCTGGGTGGCTCAGTGGGTAGGGCACTGGCCCCATATACTGAGGGTGGCAGGTTTGAATCTGGCCTGGCCAAACTGCAACAAAAAATAGCCAGGCATTGCGGCGGGTGCCTGTAGTCCCAGCTACCGGGAGGTTAAGGCAAAAGGATTGCCTGCCCAAGAGCTGGAGGTTGCTGTGAGCTGTGACGCCATAGCACTCTACTCAGGGTAATAAAGTAAGACTGTGCCTCTAAAAATAAAATAAAATAAAAATAATATCACCTCCAAGATCTTTCCAAGATCTAATAAGCTTTCTCATTTATTCAGAAGCTAATCTGTTTGCATTCTGTACTTAAGACTGGATAAGAGGTAGTCATTTATAACGGTGATAGTGTGCTTTTATTTTCCTCCAGGATACTTTTTTAAATTAACAAATAAAAATTATGTATATATTTATGATGTGTAACATAATGTTTTGATCTATGTATACATTGTGGAATGGCTAACCAAGCGAATTAACATATCCCTTACATCATGTACTTCTTATTTTGTTGTGGTGAGAACATTTAAAATCTATTCTCTTAACAACTTTCGAGTATATATTACATGGTTGTTAACTATAGTCACCCTGTTGTACTATAGACATCCTGAAGTTAACCCTCCGGTCTAACTAAAATTCTGTATCCTCTCAAGTGGTCCCCAGCTTTTAAAATGTTCTCTCCATGGAGGATAAGAGTCAAACATGGATCCCCCGTATAAGCATATTAAATGACATAAGATATCTATGTAATGTTCCACCAGTAGATAAATTGAGAAAACACACTGAAAAAATAGACGTTCAAAAAGAAAGATACCAAAAAAAGTTATAAATGAGACCTAATACTTTTTTTCTGCTACTCAATGAATCTTCTGACCCACTCTACTTTGGATACCACTGCTTTGTAGAAAAAAGTCTAAATTCTTTGAGGCCAGTCACATTCTGTCCAGATGTTCTTCCTAGCTTCCCTTCCCACTATGCTCCTTGTGTCCACCGTACTCTGGCCACCTGGGCCTGCTCGCCAGTCTCAGAACAAATCATGCTCTGTCCCTCCTCTGTCGTTGTTCTTGCTTTTGTCTGTTTTTCTGTTCAAACACCATCCATATGCCACCTCATCTTTAAGGCCTTAACTCCAAGTCAGCTCTTGTGGGAAGCCTTCCTCCCCGTATAGTTCATTTCCACTCTGTCAGTGTAGACGAGATCCCAGTGGAATACAGTTCACCAAGTTAATTTACGTCACTTGTATTATGTACACAAATTACAGGAGTCTATGAACTCCTTCATAGAATTTTAGACTGTGAAGACCAAATTTGTCTCATTTTTATCTTTGCTTGATTCCCAGCACCTCATACATAGAAAGCACTCAGTAAAAATTTATTAAATTTAATTTCTTTAGGGAGATTGTGCCCCTTCTAGTTTCTGTTTTCTGGTAAAGCTATGAAGCTGGTGATCCAGGGCAATGAAGATTACAAACGAAACTCATCCACAGGTCTTTTATGAATGGAGAAGATTATCTATTATGGAAGAAAACAATTATGATTGAATTGTAATTCTTGATTTCTTCTTTGAGTAACATCTTTCAAAGTGTTATTTAAGGAATTCTATTCCTATGAGGTACAAAATAAATTAAAGTTAAAATAGAATTAAATTTAAAAATAAAAATAGTGATTTAATAATTAAACATACCTGCTTTGTTCAATATTTACCTTGATCAAACTATTAATAACTTAGTTTGAGAATGAAGTATTCCCACTAGTCTGCTTTTTTCCCTAAACTATCTTTAGTTTTTCTGATTCATGATGGCAAAGTGTCTCAAGGCATTGTAAGGGGGTTAGATTAACCCAAGAAGGGGATGGTGAGTCAGCATCATGGACCTCATGTTTTCTGTAAACAGCTATACTGCTTTGAACATGTAAGAACCAAAGAACTTCCAGAGTCTGGGACATAATGATATTGTATAGGACACACACCAGAAAAGTAGCAGTGCTTTCCTATGTATAAAAATAATGATAAGTCATCCTAAAGATTAATATAGACTTTACTGGTTAACTAGCTGCTAATTCAATGATAAAAATAAGGTCAATTGCCTTTCTAAAAGCAGGAAGCCCTGGATTGAGGTTTTTCAGCCATTTGTCTGCCAAAGACTCCTTTGAGAAACAACAGAGAAGAGCCATAAAATCTTTACAAAAAATGTGTTATGCTAGTAGGAAAAAAACCTATCATCCCTGGGGATACCATCTTAAAAGTCATGAAGTCCCCTTTCTCTTCTCTTGTTTTTATGATTTTCAGGTTATTATCTGTGCATGTTGTTCTTTTTCAGAATCATTTTTGGAAAATGGAAAAACTTGTTAGAACTATGAATATTCATATAAGGTCTCCAAAAACCTTTTAAAGCAGAGATACTGAAGCCCAAGAATCCAAACTTCCTGGCAATTTCAGCAAAGCTTTTTATGTTCAAATAATCAGAACACCTTGAATTAGATATTTTATAAATTCCATGGCATCTATTTTCACAATAAAATGAAGAATGAAGGCCAAGGGTGATGGCTCACACTTATAATCCTATCACTCCGGAGGACAAAGTGGGAGGATTGCTTGAGCTCAGGAGTTCAAGCCCAGCCTGAGCAACAGTGAGACCTGTCACTATTTTATTTTAAAAAAAAAAAAAAAAAAAGAAGAAGAATGCATAAATAGGGTTTTATTTATTTATTTATTTATTTATTTATTTGAGACTGAGTCTCCCTCTGTTGCCCTAGGTAGAGTGCTATGGCATCACAGCTCACAGCAACCTCAAACTCTTGGGCACAAGTGATTCTCCTGCTTCAGCCTCCCAAGCAGCAGAGACTACATGTGCCCACCATAACACTGAGCTAGCTTTTCTATTTTTAAAAGGGACAGGGCCTCATTCTTGCTCTAAAGCTGGGGACATGACAGGCATGTTGGAAGAGCAATGAAAAATTCCATTTGCATAGACAATAGACTGCTTGTTAGTGACAATGAAGTTAGGATGATGCCAGACTGCACAGAGCCCAGTCGCCAAGCTATTGGGCGGTATAACCTGTAGGAAGAGAGTGTATTTATCCCAATCTCATTGGAATGATTACCACGGTGGCTTGCAGACAGACAGGCCAAGTTATTGGGCAGTATTCTCTGTATGAAGAGTATATTCCCATGCTTATTGGAATGATTATCATGGTGGCTTGCAGACAGACCACCCAGGAGAGTGAATTAAAGTATGGACACAAGGATTGTGGAAGAGGAATCTTATTCAATAGTCATTTCTAACATAGAATTAATAACTCTTGGTGACTAAGTAGATCTGGAGACTGAGGGATTGGAGAATATCATCAAGGCATATCCTTGTGTTTACGACGTAGTCATGACACACCATGCTGTAAATATAAAAGCGCCATAGGGTAACTTCTTAGATTGCCTGGAATGTCTCTTAGATCAGACATGGGTAATGAAGATTGGTTTGTCTTCATATCAACCAGTTATCCCCCATGAAGAATAATAGTCTCGAAGAATAATTGGTCTTTCCCTGAGGTGAAGTTTTCTTTGACTTCTTCCCCATCCTTGCTCCCACATGTAGAGGAGCATAGAGGCCAACTGCAAAGTTGAATCTGTGGCCAATCACCATGTCACTCATTCAAACCATTGTATTTTCCTGTACTTAATTTCTTCCAAAGTAAAACATAAATAAATATAGCTGCTAAACAGAGCTATTGTAAAAGTTCAATAATGCATTAAAGCATCAACACAGCTCCCGACCATAGTGAAAATTCAGCAAATAGTTATAATTATTATTATTAATAATCATTGTCATGTTAATTATATACATAAATGCCTATGTAAAATTAACACTTTACGAGAGCAAGAACTGTGTTTTTTTACACACTCTATATCACACATACATATAAATTTAGTTTTTTGCTTTATCTCTTGGATATTTGAATGATTTTGTTTTTTCTGATATAACCCAGATATAAGATTCCTTCCCAGATTCTTGTCTCTAGAAAGCACACCCAATCTGAAATGGATGCACTGAAGCCCAGATGAACCCTTACAGGGAATATACTTCCCTTCAACTACAGTGATTATGTGATATGCTGATAGTATTTAATCTACATATTTACAATTCCTTTCTTTAAAAAAGGATTAAAATATTTAGGGGCAAGATGATAGCAAGGGTAGGGTGAGTGTTCAGATGTGCACACATACAGAATATATATTATTATAAAATACCTAAATGTTTAAATTATATATGTATTTCTCATTTCCAATAATTCTTCTAGATGACTCAAACCTTCTCCAGTCTATATAATGGGATTAAATGAATACAGCTATTTTGAATACATGGATTGAACAGAATTTTAATCATAAACATCCCTTTAGCATTTTATATTTTAGATTCTATCTAAGATCCTGAAGAAATACGCCATTTCAAGAACGTTAGTTCCAACTTCCTAACAGTTCCTTAAAAGTGATATGGATTATATAACCAAAGGAGTGAAGATTAAAATCACACCAATGAAAGCAAAAGAACACAGTATGTCTTAATGTTTTCTCTGTTGTGGCAGCATTTATTTACAAGATAAAGCCTACCTCCTACATCATCCAGAATTCTCCACAATATTATTGCATTATGTAAATATTTTAAAGTATAGATGTATGTGTGTGTGTGTGTTTGTGTGTGTGTGTGTATGCTGGTTCATCAGGCAACTTTTATCTGAATTCTAGAGCTTGCAAGGTCATAGCCCTCTGATGGGGAGGTATGATAACAACTGATATATATTAACTTCCCAGTGCTGTTGAAAGAACTTTGCATGTGTTTATGCACCTAACACTGCAGTGAAGGTTGCAAACACTGATATTGTTTCTTCAATAAGTTATGTTTCTGACCTCACAATCCTCAGTTCACTTAACAATTGTTGCCTCTAACAGCAATTTCCACTAGAAATATTTTCGTAACTGATGGCATCTGTCAATTGCATTTCTTAGAACAAAGTCTTAGGTGAACAAGAATTCTGTGATTGAGTGTAAAAAGATTAGAAGACCCTGAAAAAAAATGTTTGTAGAAGTGAATACATCTGGCTATGTGGTAAATGCATTCACTGAAACCCTTGGCACTTAGGTCCTGGACTAGTGGCACTGCTGTACGAGGTGGGAGACCTAAGCCATCATGTTCCCTTCACCTTGGCCATGACTCTCCTCATGGGCTTGGTTGTCTAGGTGTAAATGTGAACTAATAATATCCAAAGGACAGAATATTAGTTATTGATATTTTAGGTCTCTGATAGTTCTAAGATCTATGATTTCTTTTATTTCTTTGAAATCCAGAATACATAATAAATACTAGAATTTTATTCAAAAACCAAATCTGGGGACATGTCCTAGATCTAGAACATATATGATCTAACAACATGTATTTCTGTTTTTACATCTAAAGCAATCAACCCTGCCTTTATTTATGCCATTCTCTTGTTCTTCCTGGAATACTCCATCTTCCACTTTCTTCTGCTTTTATTCATACCCTACTCATTCTTCACAGTGATGTCTGACCGACCAGTTCTCATGTGTTCACAATGCAGTTATCTCTGTAGCGAAATAGCACTGATTACAATTTATCCTCTCTATACATCAGATATGCAGTATCATGATTTCTTTCTGTTATGTAAAAAATGTAGAGTGTCATTAATTCTAAGACGCTTATTTTTGTATTTTAACATCTCTCAAGTCAGGATGCATCTTAGTAATCAATGACGTATTACAAATATAATTGACTATGCTCTTATTTCTGAGTAGTACATAAAGTAATAATGCATCCCATAACCTAGGGCATCTTGTATTCTATGAAAACTAGTCTTATTGATATTTGAAATGCCATCTTATTTACTAGTTAGATCCTGTCTTTATATTTTTCTTCCATAACTTATACTGATCATATAAGATCATATTTTTATATTTTTGTATTTTTTTTTTTTTTTGAGACAAAGTCTCACTTTGTTGCCCTCGGTAGAGTGCTGTGGCATCATAGCTCACAGCAACCTCAAACTCTTGGGCTTAAACGATTCTCTTGCCTCACTCTCCTTAGTAGCTGGGACTACAGGCGCCCACCACAATGCCCAGCTCCTTTTTAGAGATGGGGTCTTGCTCTGGCTCAGTCTGGTCTTAAACCTATGAGCTCAGGCAGTTCACCCACCTTGGCCTCCCATAGTGCTAGGATTACAGGCACTGAGCCACCCTTACCAGCCTATTTTTTTTGTAGCCTTCAACCACTATAATAGCATTGATCATGTTTTAAGAATTCATAAATAATTTGGCTAAAAATTATGGAAACACTATGTATGACTCAAGAAACCAAAGATTCTAGGTTTCTGAAGAAAGATACAATTGTATTTAGCACAATGTATTTTTTGAGATAGAGATATAGACTAATACATTTTAAATATTTTTCAGTAAGGATTAAAAGAACTCATTTTTCCTTTATCACTAACATATAACTAGATGTATTTCTTTTCTCATCATTTTTCAGACTTTCCTAGAATCTTTAGAGTGGCAGGAATCTCTAACGATGTTTTGGCTATTCCATTTATCTGTACAGAACTTTATCCTAGAATCCTGGGGGGAGAAGGGGGGATTAAAACACTTTAAAAACTTAGTCTTCTCTATAATCTGTATTCTAGTATTTTTTATCATAGTGAGATCTGGGCAGTTAGAAGTATTGATGTTCATAGCTGTGTCTAAACCACTCATTCTTCAGCCAAGTTAAGTCCACAATTAACCCATAATCCAGAGATAGCATTAAACATTCATTCTCAGGGTCTGGGTAATAAGGACTCACCTCTAAAAATCTCCATTTAAATATATATCACATAAATTTTAGAACCAGATACTAATTTTCAAAATTATACTGAGCTGCATTCCCCTAATGATTACCATTGCCTCTAGCCAGATGTAGTAAGGCACTGTGTTTTACCTTTCTTCTGGGCCAGACAGAGATTTATTTTGTGAACAGTTATTGGGCCAGGCATGGTAACTCACACTTGTAGTCCCTACACTTTGGGAGGTTGAAGCAGGAGGATCACTTGAGCCCAGGAATTCCAGTGAATAAAAATTAGCCAGGAAGGCTATGTTAACCAGTGTGATGAAAATGTGTCAAACGGTCTATGAAACTAGTGTATGGTGCCCTATGATCACATTAATGTACACAGCTATGATTTAATAATAATAATAATAAAATTAGCTGAGTGTGGTTGTGCTCACCTAGAGTCCCAGCTACTTGGGAGACTGAGGCAGGAAGATCACTTGTGCCAGGATTTTGAGGGCTGCATTGAGCTATGATCACACCACTGCACTCCAGGGCGAGACTCTGTTTCTAAATAACAACTGTTAAGCACTAGACACCTGTCAGTACTCTGCCAGCTCGGTGAAAATGCAAAAATAAATTACCTTCAAGGGACTACAGTCTAATGTAGATGTGCAAGATGTGTGACCTCATTCCCCTTCTACGGACCTCATTGCTGTTAGGGAGCAATGATGCTGGAAGCTCTTCTTAAGCATCAATGTTTATATCAAGGTTGTGATGAGGAAGCCAAAAAGTAGCATAGAAATCTTTAAAAGAACTAAGTGCCAGAAAAAAATAAAGAATTTTTTAAAAATCAATGTCCATGTGGGACTAAAGGCAAATTTTTACAGATCAGAAATAGATGAATTTTCTGAGCTCAGAAAAACCAGGCATCCAAGCATCAAGTTCCAAGAAAAATAACTTAACTTCAGAACTCTAAAAAATGTGTTAGAAGAATTGCAATCTGCTCTCCCCTTTAGATGGTTGCAGAGATGCAGGAGGAGAATGTACGTTATTTGACATGAAGACTGTGAAGCCATGCACGTCACAACTCCCCTCTGGCTGGGCAAGACGTGACTGCTATCTCTAGGCTCAGGCCTCAGACTGCACCGAGCAATTACGATGCCTGGGCGCCTTCTGGGCAGCTGGGGATGGACAACACAAGGGGTTTCTGAGGACATGTACATTTTTCTTTGGAAATGTTTAACTAGGTTACAGACTGATATCAGAAGGAAACATATGTTGGGGTCATAAATAGTTTTAGAATGAGAGCTAATTGTTTAAATAATCTTGTTTTGCTTTGGAATTTACATATGTGGTAATCAGGTCAAATGAACACTAACTATGTAAATGTACAGTCAAATATGTCTATCACAGAATTTAGGAAAATGGGTCCTACAAAATTTAGACTTCAAAGATGTCCAGTCAGCTAATAAAATGACAGTAAGAAAATGGAAGGTAAAAACAAGAAAATAAAAATATTGATCATTTTAGAATTGCTACAAAGTTCATTCTACTTCATCTACTACACGAAATATATTACCCTGACTGTATAAATTGGGCAAAGAAAATGAACCAACTTGAAAGTTAAGTACCTAAATTGTGATAGTAGTTAAAATTATTCTCTTTTTAAAAATTCCTTTGATTAAAAGAAAATGTGTCAACATTAATGTGGTAATGTAGTTTCATACTTGCGAACATAGGTAAACCTTGTCAAACTGTACATTTTAAACACATGCATCTTAGTGCATAACAATTATACTTCATTAAATCTGCCAAAATGTCTAGGTAGGTATTTATGACGTTATACCAGTACAATGAGACAATACAGACAGCACGTGGTATTGTTTAAGGTATAATATTTCAGGTAAAATAGGTTTAAGGTAAACTATTTAATCAAATCTTTAAATACATTTATTCAAATATCCTTTCTTTCAGAAGTAGGAGAACTTACTGAAGAAGCTGTGATGAAAGGATAATAATACTAAATGATCAGTCAAATTACACACAGTTATGAGCATGGTGAATAATGACAAGAAAATTATACTACAATTGCTTTACATCTGGAAATACTGCAAATCAGTTTCTTGCTATATTTGGCTGAAATGCTAAGCAGAAGTCAAACTTATAGATTATAGAAGAAAATAATCTTTTTACTAAAAACAGAAATAACAAGCATGGCACTTTTACTTAAATCTCCCCATAATCTCAGGTTTCAAAGATACTGACTAATTTATAGTTGAAGGAAGAAACGTTCCTCTTAAATTAGGGAAGTTTAATTTGCTGCCCTCAAACTTTTTGTTGAAGAGATTAGGTAAATTTTTAGACTTCCTCTCTTCTGAATTAATTTCCACAAGTTCTTTCAGATAAAGTCTGAAAGAACAGGCCAGGGAGAAGAGTGTATAAATTAAGTGTAACTCTAACAGGAAAAGACACAGGTTAAAACAGATTTGTCTTTGCCAGGGCTCCCCATCCTTTTGAATTTTTAAATATCATAAACTAAACACCGGATAACTGATTGTGAACTCTGGGGGAACAATCATGTAAACAGTTAATAAGTCTGTTGTTTGAAGTTTGAGACTGAACAGGAGATAAAAATAAAGTAGGAAAAACAATGAGAGCAGAAAAGGGGGGAAAACCCCACTTATTTCTGATTTTATGAACACACACAAAAATACATATACATAGATACATGTAAATAACACATAGTATAGCATATGAATTGAAATATTAAACAACACATATATATTTAAATACTTTTTATTCTTGAAAGTTTGCAAAGATTTTAAAGGCCACACCTTATCAAACTCTGAAAAGCCACAGTGAGAACACTTATGCCACAGGTAGCTCTTTGTCAGCTAAGTGATTGGGCTTCATGGCAATCCCAGGACTAAATGGCATTCAGCAGGTAGAACATGCACTGGCATTTGGGCAGATTTAGGGCTGTTGTTACATAAAGGGTTGGTCTTTCAGGTGGCAATAAATTTAGGTTGGTCCCTCCTTAAATAGTCATAGTCCAAGAGAATAAACACAGTGAGACTCTTAATAGCAAATTCTTTTAGTCTATAAAACTTAATGGCTTAAGAGTACAAATGGCTTCATTTAAAAATCAATATCAAAACACCTAATTCTTTGTAAAGATGAAAGAATACAATTCTACAATAGCAGTGTATAATTATGACAATTAAGAAATATTATGGCTTGTGGTTTTCATAAAACATGCACTCTTCCACTACCACCAAATAGCACTTTTCCTGGAATAAAAGGTCTGAGTAAAGTAGTTGTGGAAATGACATATATGTAATAAGTTTTAAAATGATTTTGAGTGATGATCCCAGTTTTATTATCCCAGTTTTTTGTTTTCCTTTTCATATCCTTGACAACTTAATTGCTTCACAGGAGGAAACACGAGATGAAATTCAAGTAAAGCAATTTTTTACCTTCAGATGAAGCTTGGTGGGAAATCAGTACTGTAGTACTGGGTCGAGTATTAGTTACTATCTGAAGAATCTGTAAACAGGTGAAGCAGACTCTCACAAAATGAAGCCAACTGTCACTAATATTTCAGTAGAAAAGTTGCAGTTCCTTCTTTGTTTTCTCATTTTTGTACCTGATGTTGTGTGTGTGTTTGTGTGTGTGTCAAGGGGAGGCACTGCATCCTTGATCACCAGGGCTCAAGCAATCCTCCCACGTCAGCCTCCTGAGCAGTTGGGACTCTAGGTGCTCACCACTATGCCCGGCTTCTTATTTTGTTCTTTAACACCAAAACTATCCCTGAATTAACCTTGGATTTCTAAAATTCTGAGGTTTTATACCATTTTTTTTTCTCTTGGAATTTTTCTTAGTCATAAAAAATAATCGGTAATTATGAGGGCAATTTGATCCTACATTATGTTCAGTAGGTGAATTGCAACATGTAGCCTTATATCACTCATACTACTTAAATGTATTGATTAAATGATTGACTGTTTAGCTATGGCTTAAATTACTGACTCCAGGAACACTCTTTACACCTATAGCCTAGGAGAATACTTAAGAGATATAACATTAATGTGATATTAATGTTTGTGTATTTATATATGCATATATATAATCATACATAATAACGTATATTTTTACATGTGTGTATATGTAACATATAAGAATGAGTTCACCCAATCGTTTTTGGGTACAGATGTAAATTATCTTGGAAAACAATGTCCATATTCATAGGCAAAAGAACCCATCAGAATAAAACACTATTTGATACATCTCAAAATATTTCCTGAAGAAGATGATAAATTTCTTTTTTGATTTTCCCTTTAGCAATAATTTCTCAATCCTCTTTATCAAAAGAACAAATATGAAAGAAAAGACATTGCTTTGAAGAGAAGATGGCTAGATCCCCTGGCAAGCTATAGCTTGAAGTGCAATTTTCTAAAGTTCAAATGCCTGAAAAGGAAATGTAGGACAGAAACCCATCTCTTGAAAGCTTTAATGTCAGCTTTGGTCTCAGTTAGGGGAGTTATTAGCAGAAAGTGCATATTTATATCTAGTAATAAATTAGGATTCAAAAGTTTTTAGAGGATCTACTATAGTGTTTAACAAAAAGTTGAGTAAAGAATAATAACTGGCTTTTCACCATTTACTTGACAGAATTACCTGTTTTTAAGAAAAAGATCTGTGAAGATTGTCAAGATTATTAACATGACACAGGAGATAAAAACGAATGCTTTCTAGACCTGCTTTTGGTGGACGACCTCTCTCTTGGAAAAAGCTTGGGGCTGGGTTCCACTTTCTACTGTGAGCAAACCACTGAAGGTGCAAACTTGGGCAAGTTCATTTAATTCTCTGAACCTCAGCTTACCTACTCATAAAATGCATCGAAAGAACTAGATCTCTGAGCAATACTTGCTACTCAATACATGTAAAATCTTAGCCCTCAAAGAAATAGTTGTTGAAAAAGAATAAATAACAAGAATTAGATAGGAATCGAGACTATTCATTCAATGGACATTTGGGGTATTCAGCATATAGAAAGGACAAAGAATTAACTTCCAGTCAACTTTTAGTGTTTGCATGAAAATCTACGCTGGGGTGTCCATTCCCAGCCCAGAATGGCTATGAACATGAACCAGCACAAAATTGTAAAGTTACTTAAAACATCATGAGATTTTTTTGTGATTTTTTTTGAGTGGAACTCAATTGCACAGTTCGGAGTATTAACTTTGCAGATAACATGATGTCATAATGTCCAATAAATAAATATGCATACTGCTTTCTCTGTTTGTATGCACAGGTGACTTCAGTTTCATGATGGCACATGGCTTCCAGTGTGTTGTCTTCCAAGTGCAGACAATCAAATTGACACCCTCAGATGTTACACTGCCACACCAGGAATGTTACCCTTGTGGTGACTTGGCAAGGCAGGGATTATCAATAATGTTTCAACCTACCATTGCAATGTTAGGCATTTCATGTATTTAGAAGTTGGGTGAGCTTTATTAACTGAATTTTAAGGGTACTCCACACCTTGGCGATGCCTCACGCATTGCTCGCCATGCTTTACAATCAGCCCTCCGTCTTCCTCTGTATCAGCAGCTGAGATGTGGAAGGACCCAAACCTTGTTTTCTATCTTCCTGTCAATTAATTTTTATAATAAAAGTAAATGTATCCCTTATCTATTATTATTTTTTGAATCCAAGCATGGCTTCTACAACATCTCAAAAGAAAACAGAACCCCCAAAAATAAAAGTTCAGGATGAAGGAAGATTATTCAGGGAAAAGTGGACAGATGACTACTTTTTTGTTGAGGCAAATAGTAAGACGCTTTTCTTAATTTGAAGGGAATTTGCAAAAGTTTTGAAAGACTATAATTTGAAAAGACTGCCTGATTATGTTCTAAGGACAAAAATGATGGAATGGGGAAAGTCGGTTTCCTTAGCAAATATATATTTTTTAAGTTACAAATCAGATGAATTCAATTGTAAAAACTATAATTGTGTGATAGCATACTTAATAACAAATAAACAAAAAAAGTGCAAAGCCATTTACTGATGGTGAGTTTATTGAGCAACATATGGAAAGTATGGCAGATATAATTTGCCCTGGGAAAAGGGGGATATTTTTAAAATCAGTTTGTCTCACCAGACTATAGCCAGGCAAACTGAAGAAATTGGAAGATCTATGAAGAGAATTTGGAAACTAAAGCTGCTAATTTTAAATTTTATTCTTTGGAAATGGATGACAACACTGATGTTACAAACATGGCTTAACTTGCCATTTTTCTTAGAGGAATTGATAACAAATACAATACCATAACAAGTCAAGAGATTTATGTGAAGTAATTAAAAAAAAATGTTAAAGTGCTTTTTACTTTCTTTTTCTATTGCCACCATATCTGGTTTAGGTGCTGATGGTGCCCCAGAGATGTCAGGTAAAAGAGAAAGACTTGTCAGATTAATAGAAGACAATGCAATTGCGCCCCAAGCTCATGTTTGATGAAGTAGCAATGCATAGTACATCAAGAAAATTCTTGTGCAAAAGCTTTAAAAATGAATAATGTCATGCAAATTATCATCAACACTGTTAATTTCATAAGGGCCAAGGATTAAATAATAACCAGCACAAGGAATTCCTTGAAAATATTGATGCTTATAAAATGAAAATATCATTTCATAAAAGAAAATGAAAATATCATTTACTTTTTGTAAGTAAGATGGCTTACGCCGAGGCCAAGTGTTGAAAAGATTTTATGATATGCGACATGTTATCAAGTTGTTTATGGTATCAAAAAACAAATTTCTGTCAGAACTTGATGATGAAAACTGGCTTACATATTTAGCATATTTAGCATAGGTAGCAAATAGATTTAACTACTCTTTTAAGGAATCAAACATGTCTTCAAGGTTAAAACCAACTTACTAAACCAACTTTCAAACCATAACAACATTCCAAATGAAAATGAAATTGTGGCAAGCTCTATTTAAGGCAAACAATATTATGAATTTCAGCATGTTGGCTAAACACAGTCCCATGAACAGTAAAAAATATGCATCCTTGCTTTTGTATTTGATACAAGAATTTAAAAACAGATTTCAAGATTACTGGGAAGATAATTAATATTTTGGTGCATTTGTGACTCTTACCTGTCAATTTTCAAATGCATAGAGCTCTAATCTGACACTCAATTTATGAAAAAATTTTATCATGTCTCTTTATGGGACATTTTGGTCCTAGCTTCCCAGAGACAAATACCCTTTGCTTCCAATCATGCCTTATTCACATCATAGCATTTTGGTAGCAATTTGTGAGCAATTATTTTCAAGAAGGAAGCACATTATAAGCAAAATTAGAACCAAGGCCCAAGTGTGGTGACTCATGCCTGTAATCCTAGCACTCTGGGAGGCCAAGGCAGGTGGACCTCCTAAGCTCAAGAGTTTGAGACCAGCCTAAGCAAAAGCAAGATTTCACCTCTACTAAAATAGAAAAACTATCTGGGCATTGTGATGGGCACCTGTAGTCCCAGCTACTTGATAGGCTGAGGCAAGAGGATCTCTTGAGCCCAAGATTTTGAAGTTGCTGTAAGCTACGACACCATGGAACTCTACCCAGGGGAACAGAGTGAGACTGCCTCAAAAAAAAAAAAAAAAAGTTAGAATGAAAATATATCATGAGCACCTTGAGAACTCACTGAGAATTGCAACTACTTCCATCATACCAGGTAGTGATGCATTAATTTCTCAGATACAATGTCACATATCCCACAAGTTTTATATTGTTCACTTTTCTTTTAAGTTTATAATAAAAACATTAAAAAACCCATAAATGTTTTAGTACTTAGATATACAACATTTTCGTTAGTAGTGATCCCAAACTTGGGACCTGTTCAACAATTTAAAAAGACACTCTTAACCAGTCACTGCATGGTTAGGATTATCATTAGAGGACTTTTTTGCTTATGTACTACACAGCAAATATTTTGTGGCAGATATCACAAAAATTATCCATGGACTTTTTTTAAATTTTTGCTAATTAGTGTTTGTATATTTAATGTGTGACCCAAGAAAACTCTTCATCTTTCAGTGTGTCCCAGAGAAACCAAAAGTTCACACACCCCTGTACTATACAATTGTAGATTATCTATGAATAGTTTTTATTGGTGATTAATTAGTGATTTCACAACCTTTTGCCTGCCAAATGTTTTATTAAGCTCAGTGAAGAAATTATTTTGTATTCTCTAGGCAAATATTATTGGGGTAATGAAAAAATAACTAAGAATAATACACATTAGAGCAGCAGAGAAAACTAATAGATGATGATGATGATGACAGATAGATATAAACAATCCACAGAGTGGAAAATTTCTCCTGTGGATACTACAGCATACCTACCTATATCATAAAAAAAAATAATAATAGAAAACCCAGGAATGAGCTTTGACCATTAAGATATTTTGATTTCTGGCTTAAAATGACAGGAGACTATGTTCAGACCACAGATGTCTTTTGTTTTTGTGAGACCATCCTATTTTTTTTTTTTTTTTTGAGTAAACATATGTCATGTTCAGACAATCTGAAAACTAATATTCTTTTTTTTTAATTGTTAAATCATAGCTGTGTAGATTAGTGCAATCGCCTGTACCCATTCTGAGATGCTCCATAGATGTGGCCCCACCCATTACCCTCCCTCCACCAAAACCTCCCCCATCCCTTCCCCTTCCTTGGCCCTTTCCCCATAGTCTTGTGCTATAGTTGGGTTATAGCCTTTATGTGACAGCTATAATTTAGCTTCATAGTAGGGCTGAGTACATTGGATACTTTTTCTTCCATTTCTGAGATACTTTGCTAAGAAGAATATGTTCCAGCTCCATCCATGTAAACATGAAAGAGGTAAAGTCTCCATCTTTCTTTAAGGCCGCATAGTATTCCATGGTATACATGTACCACAATTTGCTAGTCCATTCGTGGGTCGATGGGCACTTGGGCTTCTTCCATGACTTAGCAATTATGAATTGGGCT
>CAUYPK010023468.1:0-29668 GCA_963574355.1 Loris lydekkerianus
ATCTTATTGAGTATTTTAGCATCAACATTCATTAGTGATATTGGTCTATAATTTTCTTTTCTTGTTGGGTCTTTCCCTGGTTTGGGAATGTGTTGGGTAATATTCCTTCTTTTTCTATATTTTGGAAGAGGTTTAGTAATATAGGTACTAGTTCTTCTTTAAAAGTTTGGTAGAATTCTGACATAAAGCCATCTGGTCCTGGGCTTTTCTTTTTAGGGAGATTTTGTATAGTTGATGCTATTTAAAACAATAGAAATCATTCCTTGTATTTACTTGAACCATCACAGAATAAAAGGTGAACTCAGTAATAACAGAAATCTCCACATGCATAAAAAACATGGAAACTAAATAACCTCATGCTAAATGACGGCTGGGTCATAGGCAAGATCAAGAAGGAAACTGCCAAATTTTTGGAACAAAACAATAATGAAGAAACGAACTATCAGAACCTCTGGGATACAGCAAAGGTAGTCCTAAGAGAAAAATTTATAACTTTGCAAGCCTTCCTCAAGAGAACAGAAAGAGAAGAAGTCAATAACTTAATGAGTCATCTCAAGCAACTGGAAAAGGAAGAACTTTCCAACCCTAAACCCAGCAGAAGAAAAGAAATTAAAGTTAGAGCAGAACTTAATGAAATTGAAAACAAAAGAATCATACAACAGATCAACCAATCAAAGACTTGGTTTTTTGAAAAAGGTCAATAAAATAGATACACCATTAGCTAACCTAACCAGAAGTAGAAGAGTAAAATCCCTAATTTCATCAATTAGAAAGGATAAAGGCCAAATAACAATGGACTCCTCAGAAATTCAGGAAATCCCTAATGAATACTACATAAAACTCTACTCTCAGAAGTATGAAAATCTGAAGGAAATAGATCAATACTTGGAAACATGTCACCCTCCCAGACTTAGCCAGAACGAAGTGGAAATGTTGAACAAGCCTATAACAAGCTCTAAAATAGCATCAACTATAAAAAATCTCCCCCAAAAGAAAAGCCCGGGAGCAGATGCCTTCACATCAGAATTCTACCAAACCTTTAAAGAGGAACTAGTACCTATATTAATCTTTTCCAAAACATAGAAAACGAAGGAATACTTCCCAACTCATTCTATGAAGCAAATATCACCCTGATACCCAAACTAGGAAAAGACCCAACAAGAAAAGAAAATTATAGACCAATATCTCTAATGAATATTGATCCAAAAATATTCAATAAGATCCTAGCAAACAGGATCCAACAACACATCAAACAAATTATACACCACGACCAGGTGGGTTTCATCCCAGGGTACCAAGGATGATTCAATATACATAAATCCATAAATATAATACATCAGATAAACAAATTAAAAAACAAAGACCATATGATTCTCTCAATTGATACAGAGAAAGCTTTTGACAATATCCAGCATCCTTTCTTGATCAGAACACTGAAGAAAATATGTATAGAAGGAACATTTCTTAAACTAACAGAGGCCATCTACAGCAAACCCACAGCCAATATCGTATTGAATGGAGCTCAATTGAGATCATTTCCACTCAGATCAGGAACCAGGAAGGATGCCCACTGTCTCCACTGCTTTTTAACATTGTAATGGAAGTCTTAGCCACCGCAATCAGGCAAGAAAAGGCAATCAAGGGGATCCAAATAGGACCAGAGGAGATCAAATTGTCACTCTTCACAGACGATATGATTATATATCTGGAAAACCCCAGGGAATCAACTACAAAACTCCTGGAAGTGATCAAGGAATATAGTAACATTTCAGGATACAAAATTAACACTCATAAATCTGAAGCCTTTATATACACCAACAATAGTCAAGGAGAAAAAGCAATCAAAGATTCTATTCCCTTTGCAATAGTACCAAAGAAGATGAAATATCTGGGAGTGTATCTAACTAAGGACATGAAAGATCTCTATAAAGAGAACTATGAAACTCTGAGAAAAGAAATAGCCGAAGATGTTAACAAATGGAGAAATAATGCCATGCTTATGGCTAGGAAGAATCAACATTGTTAAAATGTCTATACTACCTAAAGCAATTTACAGATTTAACGCGATCCCTATTAAAGTACCTCTCTCATATTTTAAAGACCTGGAAAAAAGTACTTTGTTTTATATGGAAACAGAAAAAACCTCGAATAGCCAAGACATTACTCAGAAATAAAAACAAATCGGGAGGAATAACGCTTCCAGACTTCAGACTTTATTATAAATTGATAGTTATCAAAACAGCATGGTACTGGCACAAAAACAGAGAGGTAGATGTATGGAACAGAACTGAAGACCAAGAGGTGAACCCAGACACTTATCGTCATTTGATTTTCAATAAGCCTATTAAAAATATAATTTGGGAGAAAGATTCCCTATTCAATAAATGGTGCTGGGTGAATTGGCTGGCAACTTGTAGAAGACTGAAACTGGACCCACACCTTTCTCCTCTAACAAAAACTGACTCTCACTGGTTAAAGGACTTAAATAAGACATGAAACTATAAATATTCTTAAGAGAGAATGCAGGGGAAACACTTGAGAAAATTGGTCTGGGAGAATACTTCATGAGGAAGACACCCCGGGCAATTGAAGCAACATCAAAAATACATTACTGGGATCTGATCAAATTAAAAAGCCTCTGCACTGCCAAGAACACACAAAGTAAAGCAAATAGCCCTCAGAATAGGAGAGGATTTTTGCAAGTTATGCTACCGACAAAGGTCTAATAACCAGAATCCACAGAGAACTCAAACTTATTACTAAGCAAAAAACAAGTGATGCCATTTCATTGTGGGCAAGAGACATGAACAGAAGCTTCTCTGAAGAAAACAGGCACATGGCCTACAGACACATGAAAAAATGCTCATCATCTTTAATCATCAGAGAAATGCAAACCAAAACTACTCTGAGATATCATCTAACTCCAGTAAGAGTAGCCCACATCACAAAATCCTAAAACAAAAGATGTTGGCGTGGATGTGGAGAAAAAGGAACACTTCTGCACTGCTGGTGGGAATGCAAGCTAGTACGTTCTTTCTGGAAGGAAGTTTGGAGAACACTCAGGGATCTAAATGTAGACCTACCATTTGATCCTGCAATTTCTCTATTAGGTGTACACCCAAAGGACCAAAAATCATTTGGCAATAAAGATATTTGCACCAGATTGTCCACTGCAGCTCAATTCATAATTGCCAAGTCATGGAAGAAGTCCAAGTGCCCTTCGACCCATGAATGGATTAATAAATTGTGGTATATGTATACCATGGAATATTATCCAGCAGTAAAAAAAAAAAAAAAAAAAAATGGAGACTTTACCTCCTTTATGTTTACATGGATGGAGCTGGAAAATATTATTAGCAAAGTATCTCAGGAATGGAAAAAAAAGTATCCAATGTACTCAGTACTACTGTGAAACCAATTTATAATAACTCACACTTGCACATGAAAAATGAAACACAACTTTAGGCTATGATGAAGGAGGGAAGGGGAGGGCGAGGGATGGGGAAGGTGTGGGAGGGATAGTAAGGGACCACAACTATGGAGCACATTACAAGTACAAGTTGGTTCTATCATGTGTAGAACACAAATGTCCTAATGCTATAATTGGGTAAATGAGATGAAAGCTATGCCGATTAGTATGATGTAAGCACTCCAATTTGTACAAATAACCAACACACTGAAATGGGCATAAATGTATTTATGATCTATGTACAAAAGACTTAATAAAAAAATAAAATTATAAAAAATAAATAAAATGGGAGGAGAAAACAAGGTAAATAATCTTTCATAAAACAAACTGCTACAGACAACTACAACTGCTACAGTCATCCTTAAATTCCTCCCATCTCCCAAAATAAGGATAAAAACTAAAGTATAAGTCTCTAATTATTCAACAGAGAAACTACTCCAGAACTGAAATCTCTTATTAAGGTTTAAACAGAATTTGGAACAATTTCTATCTTCTTCTGAACAGAAAACAGAGAAGAAAAAAAAGGTGGGAGTAGGGAAAGCAAACTAGACTAGAAATGTAGTTTAGGACCACTTAGAGTTAAAAATAAAAGGAATTAAAAGTGCACTGCTGGCACCCTGGTTGACGCCTGTAATCTTAACACTATGGGAGGCCAAAGTGGGAGGACTGTTTGAGACTAGGAATTTGAGACCAGCCTGAGCAGGAACAAGAGCCCATCTCTACCAAAAGAAAAAAAAAAAAGAAAGAAAAATCGGCCAGGCATGGTAGTGTGTGCCTACAGTCCCAGCTACTCAGGAAGCTGAGGTTTCTGAGGCAGAAGGATCACTTGAGCCTAGAAGTCCGAGGCTGCTGTGAGCTATAATGACACCACTGCATTCTAGGCTGGCAACAAAGTGAGATTCTGTCTCAAAAAAGAGAAAAAAATTAAACATCCAATAGCCATACATACTATTAAAGTAGGAGAGATATTTACCCAGCCTCCTATTCAAAATGCTTTAAAAACAGAAGATACTTTAAAATAGTACCCTGGCCATTAGATACCTATAACAGAAGAGACTAGAAAGTGATGGAGTTCCTAAGTCCCATTAAATTTAGTTTTTCTCTTTCCCTCTCTCTTAGGCCACTAAATTTCTTTAAAAAGGTAATACAGTGAACGTTCTTCTCCGTTCCTTAGAACAATAGTAACTACTTAAGGAGTAAGTTTTGCTGTTACTAATCCCCTTCAAAAAGGCAACAGAGAAAAAAGCCAAGGAAATGCTGGTCTTGGGGAGCAGAGCACAATTACCTTCTGTCTCTAAGGCTTTTATTCACACACACAGATACCTAATGTGGATGTATCCTTTCAGAATATAGGGAAGGCAGCACCGATTCAAGAACTTAGCTCTCAGTAGAAATGTTAGATGTGAGGAGGAAAGGTGATAAGGAAAAGAATGCATCTCCCCCATTTGTTCCTTATTCCATGTAAAAACTGCTTTAATTCTCAGTGAAGATACACAGAGAAACTGAGAGAGTGATTATGAATGTGCTGCACCTTAATGAGAACTTGTGTTCCTACAAAGCAAATTCTGGGAACCAAACCTATGTTAATAAAACTGGAAAACTGGCTATTTAAAGGAACTCTAAAGAGAACCCTCTGAACAGCAAATATTCAACTTCTAAGCATGTTAACAAGTCTACGTTTAATATACTGAGGTTGCTAAAAGAAGGTTATACTTATGAAGAAACCCATAGCTAATCTCAATCCAGCCCCTCAGAATAAATTTGAAAGTGAAAGAAAAGGTTGTTCTGCTCTTGCTTTGCTAAGTATAAAGACAAAGACACCTGTCTATATACAGCCTGCCCAAGAATCAACGGAATTAATCATTTGGGCACAGCCTTTAGACATATGGGGGTGGAGGTGTAAACACACACACACAAACAAAGCCTTTGTTCATAAAGCAGACCATTCTTAGGAGTCCACACTGAAAGCACAGGACTGTGGGGTCCCCACAGCCTAATTGCCGTGATACTACCCTTGGAATTTCAGAGATGTTGTCATGATTTTCAGCAGCACCATGATCTTACCTTGTAAATAAAAGAATCCTTCCCAAACCACCATGTCCTCATTAATTTTGGTGACCATGAGTAGTACTAATTGCCTCAAATGGTCTCAAAGCAATGTCACAGCAAGCATAGGTAACTTTTTTTTCCATGAAGAATATTAACAAACCCCAGATTTATGCTAATTTACAAGAGGGGAAAGGTCTTGTAAATGCAGGAAAACATTCACTCTAAAGCTTTGGGGCAATACCCTTCCAAAGAAACCTACTACTCCAAGAATTTGTTTAATTCAAAGATAAAAGAAAGAATACAATCCACATATAGTACTCACTGAATATCCAAAGGATTCTTCCAGTCCACTAAGAAATCCTCTGTAGATTGCTAAAGTAATTTTAAAACACTTTTCCTGGAGCGGTGCCTGTGGCTCAGTGAGTAGGGCACCAGGCCACATATACCAAGGGTGGTGGGTTTGAACCCGGCCCCAGGCCAAACTGCAACAAAATATAGCCGGTTGTTGTGGCAAGCACCTGCAGTCCCAGCTACTCGGGAGACTGAGGCAAGAGAACTGCCTAAGCCCAAGAGCTGGAGGTTGCTGTGAGCTGTGAAGTCACAGCACTCTACCAAGGGCAACAAAGTGAGACTGTCTTAAAACAAAAACCTTTTCCTGTGAAAGAAAATGCACTGTTCCATTCATAACCAAAGTGTACTTCAAATTTCCATGTAGTCCAGATGCCTTTTGAGTATATCAGCCACTTAAAAACACATTTAGATATACTCAAAGCAGCTAAAGAGCTAAACTGACAGGGCTCACCATATTCTACTTAGAAACAGGAGACTTTTGGCAATTTGGACCTTAACACAAAATAAGAAAGGAAAAGTGAACAAACATATTCAAGACCCCAAAGAGCAAGATCACAGGAGACAACTCTCTCCAAAAGTTCTTTCTCCATCTAGCCTGGCCCAGGGAATCAACACAAAGCACAGCAGAAGCACTAGAATAGACATGTTTATAGAATCAGCTAAGAAATCTAAATTCCAGCTCCAGTTCTATAGGTAATTAGCTGCATGACTCTGGTCAAATCAGTTCTCCCTCAACGTCAATCACTCCTTTTATTCCAGCCCAGGAGAGAGATGGGCTTGCATTAATCTTCAAGATCTCATCCAGTTCTCAAAGGGTGGCCCAGGGACATGGAGATCCTTGAGAACCTTTCAATGGATTCAGAGTCAAAACCATACATGGCTTAAAGAGCCATTCAAAATGCAAGAATCACCAATGGATTTTTATGTAACAGAGTATAAAAAGTTCCTTGATACAATTTCAAATTCCATATTACAATTAATCTTGAAGAAACCACTGCCTGGGCTTGGCATTCTAGCACAGTGGTTACAGCGCCAGCCACATACACCAAGGCTGACGCATTCAAACCCAGCCAAACCCAGCCCGGGCCAGCTAAACAAAAATGACAACTGCAACAAAAAATAGCTGGGCATTGTGGCGGATGCCTGCAGTCCCAACTACTTGGGAGGCTGAGGCAAGAGAATCGCTTAAGCCCAAGAGTTTGAGATTGCTATGAGATATGAAGCCATAGCACTCTACTGAGGGTGACATAGTGATACTCTGTCTCAAAAAAAAAGAAACCACTGCCTGTAAGTTTTGACATAGTAACAAAGAATACACACAATTATCTGAAAAGACTATTAAAACACCTTCTTCCCTTTTCCAGACACACTTTTGTGTGAGGTTGGTCTTTCTTTATGTACTTCAACAGCAAAACAGTAAGTCACGATAGACTAGATAGAGAAGCATATGAGAATCCAGCTATCTGAAATGCCAGACATTTTCAAATTCTCAAATATATAAAACAATTTGGGTCTTCTAATTGTTTTACAACAATTTCATTAAAAATGTTCTAACTTATTTTTCATTAAAAATGTTATTTATGTTAACTTGAGTTTATTATTTTTTAAATACATTAACTTTATTAAATTCTATTTTACTTTCTAATAGATGAAATATTATTAGACATTACCAACATAAACAAAACTTCCTTCATGTGACTGCCTTAAGAAAAAAAATAATTTAAACTTAAAAAAAAAACCTCCTTGGGGTGCTCAATAACTTTTTTTTTCCCTTTGAAACAATCTCAAGCTATTGTCCTAGGTAGAGTGCCATGGCATCATAGCTCACAGCAACCTCTAACTCTTGGGCTCAAGAGATCCTCTTGCCTCAGTTTTTTCCTATTTTTAGTAGAGATGAGATCTCACTTTTTGTTCAGGCTGGTCTCAAACTCGTGAGCTCAAGCAATCCACCTGCCTTGGCTTCCCAGAGTGCTAGAATTATAGGCTTGAGCCATCATGCACAGCCAACTTTTAAGAGTATGAAAGGGTACCTAACACCAAAAAATTTGAGAACTGCAGTTCTAAGACTACAAGACTCTAAGATGTATGACCCCTTCCCTCAAATTTCAAGTATCACAAAGAAAGAAAATTGACATGTTTAAAAAGTAATAATCAAAGGAACAAATTACATGATCACAAAATATTTGAACTGTTTCATACTATATCCAAATTTTAAAAACTGTATTATTAATTTGATATATACATGATAGTTTATTTTATAATGTAATTAGCCACCAAAGGGCAAACTTTCTCAATGAGTAAGCTAATTATACATTTGCAAAATCAAATTTTTACTTTCACCACTGAATCTTTTCAGTGGTGAAAATAGCCAAGGAGACCACAGGGTCTCATGTCCATAATTCCACTACTTTAGGAGACTAAAACAAGAGGATCACTTGAGGCCTGGAGTTTGAAACCAGCATGGGCAAAACAGCAAGACCTTGTTTCTACAAATAAAGAATTAGCTAGGGCCATGCCTGTGGCTCCAAGGAGTAGGGTGCCGGCCCCATTTGCCCGAGGAGGCAGGTTCAAACCCAGCCCCGGTCCAAAAAATAAATAAATAAAAACTGCACCAAGAATTTGAGGTTTCTGTGAGCTATGACACCAAGGCACTCTACTGAGAGCAACAAAGTGAGACTCTGTCTCAAAAATAAATAAATAAATAAGAGTAAAATGGAAAAAAAAAACTGCAAAAAAATTAAAAAAAAAAAAAAATAATAATAATTTAGCTAGGCATGGCGGCATGTTCCTATAGTCCAGCTACTCAGGGAGCTGAGGTGCAATAATTGCTTGATCTCAGGATCAGGAGTTTGAGGTTACAGTGAGCTTTGACAAGGCCACTGCACTCCAGCCTGGGCAACAAAGAGAGAAAGATGCTGTCTCAAAACAAAACAAAACAAAACAAAAAAAACAAAACACTTCCTGGTTGAAGGACACAATTACAACTCAAGACTTTAACTGTACAACGCAAATTATGTAACCTAATCCCATGTACTCTCCTATTAACCTGACATTTAAAAATAAATAAAATGATAAATAAAATAAGTAAAATAAAACATTATAACACTATATAATAAATTTTTAAATTAAAAATAAAGTAAAATAAAATAGCCAAGGGTAGGGGTTTCTTATATTCCCCATCAAAGCTCCCCTGGCTTACGCTCCTTCATCCAAGAGGTCATTGAGCAGTATATCCCTGCTGGGTCAGTCTCAGGCATTTTGAGGAAGTTGAAGTAAAGTTCTGAAAAGCCACTGAGAGGGAAGCAAATATAAAACACTCATTTTATTCTCCATGAAATCATGGCAAGCAGGGGGGAAAAGGCAGGGTGGCTACGAGAACAATGGGGTGAGGAAGAGAGAGATGAGCTAAAACAGGGATAACAGTTGGGGCAATGAGAAGTCTATGGGACACAGATACTACTCCACCCACTAAAAATGTGAGCTCTGAAAAATTCACACACATACAAACATCAGACCAGTGTATTATGAAGGTGGTAAAAGGGAAAAAAGGGGAGGGGGGAATACCTGACAACATGACACAACAATGAAAGCAATTCTGGCTAAATATGTTACCATCCAATTTATGAGCCTTGTATCTCTTTCCAAGCAGTTCTAACTTATTGCGATGAAGACTACATACAAAACCCCAGATGGCAGAGACATGGAGAGCCCATTTTCGTTGGCCTCTCTTGAGCCTAAACCAGCTCTGAGTTCAAATCAGCCTAAAGGCAAATCAGGTTTATCTGCTAGATGATGAGACTGAACAGGAATGGAAAGAAGCCAAAAGTCATGTTCAGTTATCCTTCCAACTAATTCCCAAATTAAGGCTCTTCCTTCTCCTGACAGGTCTAACTATCACAGAACCCTGGAGCTCAGCCTGGGTGCTTTCAAGCCCAGACTAGATATAAGCCACAGACAGAGGTGTTTTGCTCTTCATAGCCCCTTAAACATTCAGTATGAACTGTGACAAAGACTATATCTAGTCAAAGTGCCCACAAGACATGATCCTAGAAAGCTCCAGGGAAGTAGCATTCCAACAAATCAAACCTTTCTTAAATAAGACTATAGCAGGGACCCTGTACGAATCCTTTCATAATACAAATAATAACCACTGATAGATTTTCTGAGTTGATGCTGATCACTTTAGTTTTTCAATTACCAATTCTTTTAAAATAGATATATCTACCTGATAAATAGGTTTGTATACTGTAGCTTTTCCTTACTTAGTAATTACTTCAAATATAAGTTTTAATGAATGACAACTATTTTGTAACATATACTCCATATTTTTAAAATAGTCTACAGAAATAATACAAATACTAATATTAGTACATTTATATGGTTATTCCAAGTTTTTCACTTTGACTTTTCTAGTAACTTGGGCACTCTGTGCACTTAGCTTCTCAAAAACATAAGTAAACTTTTCTGGCTCTGTTTCTCACAGTTCTAAAATGGATGGTAATCCTACTCACTTGCAGACCTTTCATAGTGCCAGTGGTATAATAGAAAATACATTTATTTGGTCTTTATCCCTCTTCTTGGCACAGAACTGAAATCCAAGGAATTTCTTGAGTGATAGGAGTTAATTTTTGTTATTCATAATGAGCCCAACTCAGATCAGACCAGAGTTTATGCTAATAAAATAACTTAGGGTGGGGACTATAGATAGCCTCAGGATAGAACCAATCACTAGAAAGGCCAAGAGAAGACCGAGGGTATAACTTTTCAGCCCCATCTATTAAACTCTGGGAAATGGAGCTGGAAGGCTGGAGATTGAGCTCCATAAAAATTATTGAACAGGCCCAGTGCGGTGGCTCATACCTGTAATAGTAGCACTCTGGGAGGCCAAAGCAGGAGAATCACTTGAGCTCAGAAATTGCAGACCAGCCTGAGCAAGAGTGAGACCCTGTCTCTACTAAAATAGAAAAGTTAGCTGGTCCCACAGTGGGCACCTATAGTCCCAGCTACTCAGGAGGCTGAGGCAAAGAGGATTGCTTGAACCCAAGAGTTTGAGGTTGCTGTGAACTATGATGCCATAGAACTTTGCCTGGAGCAACAGAGTAAAGCCTCTGTCTCAAAAAACAAATAAATAAATTCTTGAACAATGAGATTCAAGAGCTTCCAGGTTGGTAAACACATTAAAGTGCTGGGAGGACGGCATACCAAAAGGCATAAAGCTCTGTGGTCTTCTCCCTCAATACCTTACCTATCCATCTCTTTCATAAGGCTGCTCTGCAATTTTTTATATAATTTACCCAAGTAAAGGGTGTTCCTGAATTCTGTGAGCCATTCTACTAAATTATCAAATCTGAGGAGGGGGGTCATGAAAAATGCCCTTTTTATAGCTGGTCAGAAGTTACAGGTGGCCTGGGACTTGAGACTGACATCTGAAGTGACAGCAGTGTTCTGAGACTGAGCCCTTAACATGTGGGATCTGCTCTAATTCCAGGTCATATCAGGATTGAATCAAATTGTTGAACATCCAGTTGGTGTCCAGAGAACTGGAGAATCGGTTGTTGGTGTTGGAAAATGTTGCTATTTGTAGAAGTGACTTTATCAGTGTTGGGAATCCAGTACCACATGGATTTAAGTGACAAATCATGGTAAAAGGTTTGTACCTGCAAAGTACAACAGAAAATTTAAAGATTCATTTCTTGATTTCCTTATAAAAATAAATTGTGACATTTACTTCAACACAACAGGTAAACTGTTTCTTTAAACTAATATATGTCACATTTACAGTCTGTAAAAGGAAATATAAAGTGCGTTTCACCTTCTCAACTCACAAAAGACAAGAATCTCAGATGCACCAAATTTGTTTCAGATGCACTATTTTCCATATTTTAATGGATGATAAAAACTGACTAACGAGAATTAGGAGAAAAATGTCAGATGTGGTGGTTCATGCCCACAATCCTAGCACTTTGAGAGAGGATAACCTGAGACCAGGAGTTCAAGACCACCCTGGGCAACATAGTAAGACTCTGTCTCTACCAAAATTTAAAAATTAGCTGAACATGGTGGCATCCACTTATACTATAGTCCTAGCTATTTAGGAAGATGAGGCAGGAGGATCACTTGAGCCCAGGAATTTGAAGTTGCAGTGAGCTAAGATCAAGCCATTGCACTGAAACCTCAACAATATAGTAAGACCCTATCTCTTTAACAACAACAAAGAAGAGAGAATTAGAAGAATTCTGGCACTAACTGTGTATACCTCACCATAAATGTAAAATAATCTTCTAAGAACTGTTTCAGATTAGAGGAAACTAAAGGCCAGCACTGGGAATAATTGATGCAATTGAGTATTGACTATAAGTTAGATAGTAGTATTGTGTCAATATTAAATTTTCTGATGTTAGGTTGTGCTGAATGAAAGCCTGTTTCCTAGGCTTCAGGGGATTGGTTCCTTGTTCTTCTGCCTAAGGGAAAGTCCCTGGACCTTGGGCAGAGAGTGCCACGTGACATCCCTCCATTTCTCACTGTTAAAACCCGCCAAGAATCAAATCTCACCGAGCTGCGTGGTGTGGAAGCGTCCTCGGTCACACAGGCAGTGCGTGTCTTAGCACACCAACCAGATGGGGCTCATTCTCAGCACCACTGCTTTTTAAAAAATAAATAAATAAGTAATTAAATTAAATTAAAAAAGAAATTTTCTGATTTTGAGAATTGGTCTGTGATTATACAAGATAATATCCTTAGGAAATACATAATGAAGTATCTCATGGTTTAAAAAAATTTTTTTTTTTTTGACTATAAGTGTACTCAACCAGGTCCAGCTAATTTTTGTTTTTAGGTTTTCTTAGAGACAGGGTCTCAGCTATAGTGCCTAAACTGGTTGTGCACTCCTGGCCTCAAGTGATCCTCCTACTCCAGCCTCCCAAATGCCTAAGATTACAGGTATAAACCACCATGCCCAGCAAATAATTTCCTAAAAGACTGTTTAAAGAAAAAGAATAAATGTTTCTGTTCCTATTTCCAAACAAAAATTTTGTACTTAAAAGGAATAAAAATAACTTATTTCAAAGTATAATTCTGAAATATTACCTGACTATCCTCTACAGTTAATGAGTAACAAAGTAATAAACTTCCTTTCCTTTAAGACAAAATGACTTAGGGTTTAAAAGGCTTATTAAACCTCCTAGCATCCATGCACAGACAGAATGTCCTGGCTGGATGAAGTGGCTGATACCTGTAATCCTACCACTTGGGAGGCTGAGGTGGGTGGACTGCCTGAGGCCCATGGGTTCAAGACCAGCCCAAGTCAGAGCGAGACCTCATCTCTAAAAATAGCAGGGCATTGTGGCGGGTACCTATAGTCCCAGCTATTCAGGAGGCTGAGGCAAGAGAATGCCTTGAACCCAAGAGTTTGAATCTTTTTTTTTTTTTTTTTTAATCACCCTCAGTAGAGTGCAGTGACATCGCAGCTCACAGCAACCTCCAACTCCCGGGCTTAGGCAGTTCTCTTGCCTCAGCCTCCCAAGTAGCTGGGACTACAGGTGCCCGCCACAACACCTGGCTATTTTTTTGTCCGGGGCCTGGTTTGAACCCACCACCCTCAGTACGTGGGGCCGGTGTCCTACCCACTGAGCCACAGGCACCACCCCAAGAGTTTGAACCTTAAAACTAAGATTCACACCACTTCAAGCAATCACAAATATCTATTACCTAAAATTGCCCTATTAGTCTCTCTATAGTCTTACACTAGATACGAATACTTAAGAAAACAATAACATCTGACTATTAGCAAATATAATTGGGAAAGAAAGTATATACTTGTTGTAAAGTCAAAATAGCAAAGTTAAAAAGAGGATTCTTCTTCCAAGTTAATCCTACAACTTCTCTAGGAAACAGCATATGGAGTTTGGACAATACTCAGGCTATAAATTATGCAAGTAAGAGGATCTGCAGGAAAACCCTATTTCTTAGTGGAAAATAATGGATGTTAACCATTGGGAAGAAGAACCACCTGTCAAAGATCAAAACGTGGCGTGTGTGTATGTACATGTGTGTGCACACACATACCCAGCTGTGCAAGTCCCACCACTCTTCGGACAGAGACTATTCCAGGGAGACAAAGCCAAATTTCATTAAACCAAATGAGAGGTATGAAAACCAAGATAATTATATAAGGACATTATCATCAGGAGATATTGTCAAAGTGAAGGGGGAAAAAGGCAAAGTTTGAGATGAATTAAAAGCTTGGGAAAATATTTTAAAGAAAAAAACATACAGGCTGGGCTCAGTGGTTCACACCTGTAATCCCAGCACTCTGGGAGGCCAAGGCAGGTGGATTGCTTGAGCTCATGTGGTGGAGATCAGCCTGAACAAAACACGAGACCCTGTCTCTACTAAAAACAGAAAAACTGAGGCAAGATGATTGCTTGAGCCCAAGAGTTAGAGGTTGCTATGAGCTATGACGCCAAGCACTCTACCGAGGGTGACAAAGTAAGACTTTGTCTCAAAAAATAATAATAAAAAATGTTTTAAAGGCTGGGTGTAGTGGCTCACGTCTGTAATCCTAACACTTTGGGAAGCCGAGGCAGGTGGACTGCTTGGGCTCACAAGTTTGATACCAGCTTGAGCAAAAAGTGAGACCCATCTCTATTAAAAATAGAAAAACTGAGGCAAGAGGATTGCCTAAGCCTTAGTTGGAGGCTGCTGTGAGCTATGACTCCATTGCACGTACTCTACCAGGGCTCAGCTTGAGACTGTTTCAAAATAAATAAATAAACAAACAAACAGAGACAACTGACAAATCTCAAAGACAGAAACTCCAGGCCTGTGATTGAATACAGAGTTAATGCAGTTTCAATGTTTTGGTCATTTAATTAACAAGTAGTTGTTAAACATACTTGTGACCTAGTCTCAAGTGGACATTTCCCTAGCACTGCAGCCAAAATAAAAATGTCTGTCCAAAAAGGGCTAGGCGAGTGAGTGATAGAAAATGGCCAGAATGAGAAGATAATCCTCCCCCGTGCTCACCATTAGCACACAAGAATGAGGAATGTAACTCGCTATTATATAACAATAAAGCTCAACAAAAGGCCCAGCTAAGTGAATGGGGCCAGCTGCAGAACATTATAAACTCAGGCCTAGAGGCTGCCACTCATCCATACTAAGTGATAAACTACCAAATACCCCATGACACATTCATTTCCAGAATCTCATCACCTCTTCCATTAACTAAAGATAAAAATCATGGACTTCAAAAATAACTTTGACAGGAGGGCACCTTCGTTTTCAAATGACCCCATTTAAGATATTCTTACCCTTGGCATGGCGCCCCTAGCACGGTGGTTATGGCGCTAGCCACATACACTGAGGCTGGTGGGTTTGAACCAGGCCCAGGCCAGCTAACCAACAATGACAACCTCAATAAAAAATAGCCAGGCATTGTGGTGAGCACCAGTAATTCCAGCTACTTGGGAGGCTGAGGCAAGAGAATGACTTTAAGCCAAGAGTTTGAGGTTGCTGTGAGCTGTGACACAACTGCACTCTACCAAGGGTGACATAGTAAGACTGTCAGAAAAAAAAAAAGGTATTCTTACTCTTAACAAGTTCATATCATTAAATTATTTTTGCACTAGCTTACACATGACATATCATCTAGGCCTCTACTTAGTTTTTTTGACTTGATATTAGTATCTTACCAACTGGACTTTACTCTTTACAATAAATAAAATATTAAAATAATAAGAATAATTACATATTTGGGGCTTGGATAATCTAAGGAACACCACTCACATAAAAGAATGAAAAGGGCCCCTGAGGTTTTACAAATGTCTTTACCACTACTGCTATCTTGACCAATAACTATGAAATACATTCCATTTCAAATTTTAGAATTAACACAAACCAAGATTAAGTGTATCATTTTATTGCATCCCTACAGATTCGTTTTTTTGGTAACAAAAGCCTGTAAAATTATCTGCAAAAAAAATTTTTTTTAAAGTAAAAAGCAAAAATGTACTGAAGTACTTCAATAACTAGTAAAAAACCACCATGACAGCAACACAATGAAAAAGGTATGTCAAATAAGTTGGATAAGAACTTCCTACTTGGAAACTTAACAAACAAAGAGATCCTTCAAAACTCCTAGAAAAGAATTTAAAATTATAATGAGCAACCTTTTCAGATCCACAGCTATGCTCACAAAAATGTAACAGAAATCCCCAAGGACCAAGAGTGAAAAGCAAACACAGACCAAAACCAATACTCTCAGGAGCTGACACTGCAGCAATTCTGGGAGAAGAGGAAGGTGCCAACCCTGGAGGCAAAGAAGCTAAAAGAGAGAGACTATGACCTCTACACAAAGCCAACACCTTGAAGGCCTACACTCTCATGAAAAAGTGGATTAGAAAAAAATCTGCCAACCAACACAGAAGACAACATAAAAGCTTGTGCCAACCTAGGTAGGAAGGGGCAGAAAATGGCAGTCTATAACTATCTGCCTGCCTTCAAACCAGTTTGAGGCATGTATATACTTACATATGTTGAGGTATAAATATATATATTTACATACATGGTCCAAGAAATTAACCAAAATCAAAGTGGTCCTAGCCAAGTGATATACCTTGGTTGCCTAGAAGCAAATACAAAACATCTACATACGTACAGTCAACATTCTCACAGATAAAGCTTTGCTGAAGTGAACTCATGACCCAAAAGTATAAACACAGACTAGTCATAGTGGCTCACGCCTATAATCCTGACACTCTGGGAGCCCAAGGCAGGTAGGAGCTGAAGTGATCTTCATCTCAGAAGTTCAAGAACAGCTTCAGCAAGAGGGAGACCCCCACCTCTACTAAAAACTGAAAAACCTGCCAGACGTTGTGGCGGGTGTCTATAGTCCCAGAGGCTGAGGCAAGAGGATCACTTGATCCCAAGAGTTTGAGGTTGCCATGAGCTATGACACCACAGGACTCTATCCAGGGTGATAGAGTGAGACTCTGTCTCAAAAACAAACAAACAAAAAGTACAAACATACAAGGGACTAATCAAACAGAAGCAAGAGCCAACAGATTCTGACTCCTAAAATCTGCCAGTATAGAACTACCAGATCTGGCTAAGGCCTGTAGCAAAGTGGTTACAGCACCAGCCACATACACCGAAGGTGGCAGGTTCAAGCCCGACCTGGGCCAGCTACACAACAATGACAACTTCAACAAAAAATCACCAGGCGTTGTGGTGGGCACCTATAGTTCCAGCTACTTGGGAGGCTGAGGCAAGAGAATCGCTTAAGCCCAAGAGTTTGAGGTTGCTGAGAGCTGTAAACCCAAAACCAAAGTATTTGGGCAACATAACTCACAATATTAAAAAAAAAAAAAAAAAAAAAAAAAAAAAAAAAAGCTACCAGATCAAAGAAGATAAACTTCACAATTATCTCAAAAGGTGCAGAAAAGGGTTTGATAAAATTCAAAACCCAATCTCAACTACAAAAGCAAACAAACTCTTAGTTAAGTAGAAAACAGCTTTCACTGGGTAAAGAGAGTCTACCAGAAACAACTAACATACTTCTAGTAAGAAATACCACAAGCACAGCATTTAAATTCAGGAACTAAAATCAGGTAGCATTCTATCAATGTTTTTATCAACATCAAATTAGAGATTCTAACCAACAAGTAGGATTAAAAAAAAAAAAAAAGCATAAGGATTGAAACAAAAAAAACTGTCAACAGCCAAGGAATATATTATTTCAACATAGAAAATCTACAGGCAAACTCTAAGAAATGCAGATGAGTTCAGTAAGTAGTTAGATGAAAGACTGTGATAGAAAAACTAATTTTATTTCTAGATGTGATCAATACCTATTTAGTATAATTTTAAAAAATACTATTGACAGTACCTATAGTATGTCCCTGATGCTCAATTCTAGCAACTAATGAAGGATTCCCAAAGCATCTGAGGACTAACAATTAGACTAAGTAGTATACAGGAGTGAAAATGTCTCTTTGTTCTAATCTCAGTTCTAAACACTGACTTACGGAGTCACATATTCTTCACTAGTCCACAAAATGAGAAGAAACAGATTCTCCTCATTTGAACTTGTAGAAACAATTCAAACACATGATCTTCAAATGAAAAGCTGCTTCTTAACAGCATCCTATTATAAACACATAAATAACATGCACTACATGTTCCTGCAAAGCTGTGAGTCTGTCTCTTAATTCTTTTTTTTTGCTCTATTATATATTACATTTCAACCAGTTTCTTCAACAAGGCTATAAGGCCAGGCTCAATGACTCATGAAGAAACTCCCAGCACTCTAGGAGGCAGAGGCAGGTGGATTGCTTGAGCTCAGTTCCAGACCAGCCTAAGCAAGAGACCCATCTCTAAAAATAGCTGGGCTTGGGCAACGCCTGTGGCTTAGTGGATAGGGCACTGGCCACATACACTGGGGCTGGTGGGTTCAAACCTGGCCCGGGCCAGCTAAAAACACAACAATGACAACTGCAACAAAAGAATAGCAGGGCTTTGTGACAGGTGCCCGTAGTCCCAACTCTTTGGGAGACTGAGGCAAGAGAATAGCTTAAGTCTAAGAGTTTGAGATTGCTGTGAGCTGTGACGCCACAGCACTCTACTGAGGGTGACAAAGTGAGACTCTATCTCAAAATAAATAAATAAATAAAATAAAATAAAATAAAAATAGCTGGGCTTTGTGGCAGGTACCTGTAGTTCCAGCTACTTGGGTGGCTGAGGCAAGAGAATAGCTTAAGCCTAAGAGTTTGAGATTGCTGTGAGCTGTGACGCCACAGCACTCTACTGAGGGTAACAAAGTGAGACTCTATCTCAAAATAAATAAATAAATAAAATAAAATAAAATAAAATAAAATAAAATAAAAATAGCTGGGCTTTGTGGCAGGTACCTGTAGTTCCAGCTACTTGGGAGGCTGAGGCAAGAGGATCACTTGACCCCAAGAGTTTGAGGTTGTTGTGAGCTATGCTACCACAGCACTCTACCAAGGGCAACAAAGTGAGACTTTGTGTCAAAAAACAAACAAAATACAAACAAATAACCAAAAATCAGTCTGTATAGTTTAGCCAAGAACCAACGTCTATGCTTTGCTGAATCGTAATAATACTAATTAGCCTTCTTTGGAAGTCTAACGAGGGGCTCGGTTAAGGTGCCATCTACATACACCAGAGCTGGTGGGTTAGAATATCCAGCCTGGGCCTGCTAACCAGCAATGACAACTACAACCAAAAACTAGCCAGGCATGTGGCAGGGGCCTGTAGTCCCAGCTGCTCAGGAGGCTGAGGCAGGAGAGTCCCTTGAGCCCAAGAGTTGGAGGTTGCTGTGAGTTGTGACGCCATGGCACTCTATTGAGGGCAATAAAGTAAGACTCTGTCTCTATTTAAAAAAAAAAAAAAAGAAGAAGAAGAAAATTAAGAAAAGGGCAGACTCCAAAAGCTCCTCCATTCCTAACTCCTCACTCTATGTTTATATGTTAGATATCCTAGATAACAAACCTCAAATCTTCAGTTACATCTTAATGTAGCACTCCAAACCTAATGCATTCTATGGTCCAGAGTGAAAAATTCCTTATTTTCATATGCAAATCAGAGTCAAACTGTTTCACTGTAATTTGGGAGAAAAGTAGAATATGTGTCTGGCCTGTAGATTTCCAGGCCCTAGCAGCAGCCTCTAACACTTCAGAAGGCATATATCTATAAAAGCTGTTAACACCAGAATAAGCCAGCAGACTCAAACCCCTGAAAAGCCCACTAATAACTGAATCAATTATTCAATTCTGCTATGCAAAATTGTCCCCCTTTGGGCTACCTCTAAACTTGACAGGAAGAAGTCGATTTTTAAGGAAGATTTAGAAATAACCTCAGCATGTTTAGGTTATTTATTTAGTAGTAGTAGTAGTATTTGAGACAGAGTCTTACTTTGTCACCCTTGGTAGAGTGCTGTAGCATCACAGCTCACAGGAACCTCAAACTCTTGGGCTTAAGCAATTCTCTTGCCTCAGCCTTCCAAGTAGCTGGAACTACAGGCACCCGCCACAACACCCAGCCATTTTTAGAGACAAGGTCACGCTCTGGCTCAGGCTAGTCTCAAACCTGTGAGCTCAGGCAATCCACCCGCCTCGGCCTCCCAGAGTGCTAGGATTATAGGCATGAGCCACTAAGCCTGGCCCAGCATCTTTAGGTTACTGAAGAGGAGCTTCAGTGAAAGAAAAGAAATCATGGTCTATGGAGGACAAGCTGATACTCTATCACCTAATAACTAATCCTCCCACATTTGGGCATTTTCCAGTGTCAATGATAGCCCATACTTTCATTATCTGCAGACTTAACAGTCAGTTAAAAGTCACTAAATGGCAGAGGGTGCAGTGGCTCATACTTGCAATCCTAGCACTTTGGGAGGCTGAGGCAAGAGGATCACTTGCGGCCCAGAGTTCAAAACCAGACTGGGCAACATAGTGAGACCTGCTCTCTATAAAAATGAGATAAAATTGGGAAGGCATGATGACTCACGCCTATAATACTATCAATCTGGGAAGCCAAGGCAGGAGAATTACTTGAGGTCAGGAGTTTGAGACAAGCCTGAACAAAGTGAGATTCTGTCTCTACTAAAAATAAAAAAATTAGCCTAGCATTGTTGTGGTGGGCGCCTGTAATCCCAGCTACTTGGGAGGCTGAGGCAAGAAGTTGACTTGAGCCCAGGAGTTTGAGATTGCAATGAGCTATGATGACACACCACTGCCCTCCAGCCTGGACAAAAGAGTGAAACCCTGCTTCAAAAAGAACCAAACACAGGCTGGGCACAGGAGCTCACACCTGTAATCTCAGCACCCTGGGAGGCTGAGGTGGGTGGATTGCTTGAGCTTAGGAGTTCAAGACCAGCCCAAGCAAGAGTGAGACCCTATTTCTACTAAAAGTAAGAAAATTACCCTGGCATTTTGGCAGGCGCCTGTTGTCCCCACTGCTTGGGAGACTGAGCCAGGAAGATTCCTTGAGCCCAAGAGTTTGAGGATACTGTAAGCAATGATGATGCCATGGCACTCTACCCAGAGCAAAAGAGTGAGACTGTCTCAAAAAATAAAAAATCCACATTCTCTGTACTCCGACATAAAAAGAGACTCTGAAGCCTTGGATCCATCTGTTCTATGACTCTTCAGAGAAAGAATAGAAGGGATGAATGAGTACCAAGACTTGGAAGCTCTTGCACCATATGAAACCAAAGCCATTACTTAAGTATACAGCCTTCTAGGATATTAATCTAAACAAGAATCCTAAATAGCAATAGAGGTCCAATTAAAAAAAGGAGGAAGGAAATGGTCTACAAAGGTAGTTCAAATACAGCCAAATGCCAAAATCTGAAAATGTTCAGGTCCTCTTATTAATAATAGGTTTACATCCTTCAGTTCAGAAAATGACCCTTACTAAGATATTTAAATTAACACAACGGCTCACCATTGTATTAATATAAGCTATAGTAAGAAATCATCCTTAAAAAAAGTGTTACATTCCTCTTTGCTGAGTATCACTAAAGTCACCTATGAAGTACTCTCTGTAGCCATCTAGTCGTGGTGATATTCAGCAATGAGGTATGTAGTACTTTTTCTAGAATGAGTTTGCAAACTTAATCATCCAACCTTGTATGCTTCCAGAGAATCACGTGTCCAAAATTCTGTTCAGCTCAATAAAGACTTTTTAAAAAACTACCATCTACTGAGGACATAAAGATACATAGGTCAGGTCAGGTCAGGTGAGGGAGAAAACTGGGGAAGAGTTCAAAGATTGGGGATTCAGAGACTAGCAAGGGCAGAATGTGTTTAAGGAAACTCAAGAAGTTTGTATAAACAAAGTGTAAAGTAGGAAGTATGGGAGAAGGGCAGAAAATGAGCCTGGAGAAGTAACAGGACCAAACTCATACAGCATATTGGATACCTACTAAGAAGACTGGATTTAGAATAGAATTACATGATAGAATCTATCTTTTTTTTTTCTTTTTTGAGACTCCGTCTCACTTTGTCACCCTGAGTTGAGTGCTATGGAGTCATCATAGTTCACAGCAACTTCAAACTCTTGGGCTCACGTGATCCTCCTGCCTCAGCCTCCCAAGTGGCCTGGACTACAAGCGCTCACCACAATGCCAGGCTAATTTTTTCTATTTTTGGTAGAGACGGGGTCTTGCTCTTGCTCAGGACCGGTCTCAAACTCCTGAACTCAAGCAATCTACCTGCCTCAGCCTCCGAAGTGCTAGGGTTACAGGTGTCAGGTCGGGTGATCAACTCTGTCTTTTAAAAAGATCACTCTGTGGCACTGAATGTTAATGGTTAACATGCATACAATTTCAAACTTAAAACAAGTTCTACCTCATCTGCTATGTGATCTTGGGCAAGTCACTTAATCTCTCTGGGCCACAGTTTCCCCACTTATAAAATGGAAGTATTCCCATCCTTTAGGATTTCTAAAGAGGATCAAATGATGAATAAATTCAAATTGTACTATGAAGATACATAGCTCAGTATATAGCAATTTGAGTATTCAAAACATGGGTTTGGAAGAAAAATCCACTGGAATAAATGGGCAAGATGGAATTAAAAGGGGATAGATAATACAAGGCCAGTTAAAAAAAAACAGAGGAAAGGGCAGCGCCTGTGGCTTGGTGGGTAGGGCACCAGCCCCATATACTGAGGGTGGCAGGTTCGGGCCCAGCCCTGACCAAACTGCAACAAAAAAAAAAAAAAAAAAAAAAAAGAGGAAAAGAAAAGAAAAGAAAAAATGCCAGAGGAAAGACCAGATTTGAAAACTATTTGAGATGTAAACTTGGCTAGTATTGTTCTTCAGTTCTCAGTGAAAGATTAAAGGATACATGAAGTTTCTTTTCCTTGTTTTCTTACCAGGACCCAGAGTGCTGCCATCACCTCCTCCTCAGACACCAGCTCAGGCTGGAGACCAGATGCCACATAGATTTCTGCTTTTGCTATCAGCACTGCTAAGGAGGCAGTAGGCATATCATGGGGTGGGAGCTCTTTGGTGTCAGAGAGACCTGGTTTAATGGCATCATTTAATTAGAGCAAATTACTTAGCTTCTCCCCATGTGTACGACTGGGGTAATGACACCTACACCTTAGGTACTGCGAGGTTCACATAATACATGACCTAGCAAGATAATAAGCACTCAATAACTTAGCACAACACAAACAAACCCTACATAGACGTGAAACACGCAGTGTCTCCTATGAAAACAGAATAGCTTGCAAGTGGCTCCAGCTTACTTGGAAGCCTCTATAGCTGAGATTGCCCAGTACACATCAGTACATTGGCTTTCATATAGGCAACCAATGTTCCATTTAGGGGGAGACTGTTTTTATTTCCAATATGTGTATAACATCTTCCACCACGGTATGAACTAAACAAAATTAGTTTCAAAAAGCTCATCTTTGGAACAGCAGCTGGGATACAGTTTTACCCAAAAGTTAAGTAAAAATTGGCTTCAAGCCCAGGAAACAGGCATTTCTCTTGGACAAAACTGGATAAATCAATACTACAAACAATGAATAGATAAAAGAGTAAGGAAGGAAAGAACTTGGAGACAGAATAATCCACGTGGAAAGGCCCACCCATAGTCAAGAAGGAAACTAAGTGGGGCCCTAAAATGTATCAGTTTGGATCTGAAGCAGCCATGGGAGGCAAAGAGTTACTGAGCATAAGACACCAAAGTTACTAAATATAAGACATAAATATTCTCCATGTTAAACCAAAGGAAAGATTTATGGAAGAAGCAAGAACCAAAAGTTCAACCCTCATTAAGACTCAAGATTCTGTCAGAGAGAGTCAGGTACCAGGCCTCCACTGTCACCTTGTCAGCTGCCACTGCTATTGCCATCACTTTATTCACCACCCACCACAGGTGTGGAGTTCTCCACAGCCACATCCTGTACTGAAGATGATTTCTACTGCCCCATCTTGTCAGGAGGTGTTCAAGATGCCCATGCGGACCATGACGTATCAGTAAATTTTCTGTAGAAAATGTTTCCTGACCACAATAAGAGAAAGCAGAGTACACCATCCCTTGTGTCATGGAAATGTGACAAGAAGAGACAAATTATGTCCTGAATGGACCTTAGACCTTGAAATTACAACAAGGAAGGTTTCTGGTAGCTACAGACACTGTGCAAAACAGATTAAATTCTATCACATGAAATATCATTACAAATATTGCAAGAAGCCAGGTATGGTGGCTCACACTTGTAATCTGAGCACTATGGGAGCCTGGGCAAAAGGGTCACTAGAGCCCAGGAATTCATGAATAGCCTGAGCAAGAATGAGACCCTATCTATACAAAAAATAGAAAAATTACCTGAATATGGTAGCATGCACCTATAGTCCCAGCTGTTTAGGAGGCTGAGGCAAGGGAGCCCAGGAGTTTGAGGTTACAATGAGATATGATGATGCCACTGCACTCTACCCAGGGTGACAGAGTAAGAGAAAGAAGAAAAGTAAAGAAAAAAAGTATCAAGACGAATATGGTGTTTCTCCTATCATTCTAAATTCTCAGATCTCTCAAAATTCAAAAGTGAACAGTAATAGGAGTAAAATATCCACATCTGAAATTTATGAGAATACAATTTCTTCTGGATGTGCCACCTTTAAGGGTTCCCCATGTCCAGAATCAGATTTTATCAGACAGCATTTACTGCATCACTGTAACAGCAATCATGTATTTCAGGTAGTTCCTGTGACATGTCCTATGTGTGTGTCTCTTCCTTGGGGAGTAGCTAGATTTGTATAAATTGTGTTAGTTATCCAAATTAAAAACATCAGTTTGATTATGGAGAATTTGTTAATCTTAAGGTAGATAAGAAAACCCAATTATCAAACTGCTGTTAAAGAATCTTTTCAAATAAACATCTGAAGACTGTAGACATCTTTGTACTGGTTAAGTGCCATCTTTAACAGGAAACTACATGAGGTCACTGTTTCAATAACTTGAAGTGTACTTCTGAGTCCAAACAAAATAAAGATTCAAGATCCCTTATGAGAGGTTAGTAAGCCAGAGAGATAAAACTTGGGGAAGAGTATCAATGGAGACAAAATTTAGACATATCAAATGTAAAAGAGTAAAAGTTTCTATTTTGATAGGCTATTGCAGCTGCTACTAGTATTACACAATTGATTTCTCCTAAGAAATGTAATCACTGTATACTTGACAAGTAGCTCTTTGCTATTTCATTTATGGAATAGTAAGAGAAGTGAATTTTCAAGGGAGAAAAACTTTCCAAAATACCTTTCAACATGGAATTGATCTTTAAAATACTGCCATGGCAGGCCAAGTGCGGTGGCTCATCCCTGCAATCCCAGTACTCTGGGAGGCCAAGGCAGGTAGACCACCTGAGCTTATGAGTTCAAGACCAGCCTGAGCTAGAGTGAGACCCCCCACCTCTAAAAATAGCCAGGCACAGTGGGGAGCACCTGTAGTCCCAACTACTTGGAGGCTGAGGCAAGAGAACTGCTTGAGACCACGAGTTTGAGGTTGCTGTGAGCTGTGACACCCACAGCACACTACTGAGGGTGACAAAGTAAGACTCTGTGTCAAAAAAAAAAAAAAAAGCTGCCATGACTCATGATTTTAATTTTAAAAACTAATCAAGTCTTCCTCTAAGCAGCTAAGAATTTTTCTTCCTTTTTTTTTTTTGAGATAGAGTCTCATTCCATTGCCCTCAATAGAGTGCCACAGCATCATAACTCACAGCAACCTCCAACTCTTGGGCTCAAGCAATCCTCTTGCCTCAGACTCCCAAGTAGCTGGGAGTACAAGCACTCACTACAATACCTGGCTACTTTTAGAGACTGGGGTCTTACTCTTGGTCAGGCTGGTCTTGAACTCCTAAACTCAAGCAATCTATCCTCATCTACCTCTCAGAGTGCTGAGTTATAGGTGTGAGCCATGATGCCCAGACTAAACATCTAAGAAATTTTTTAAAACATTTAATCCAGAGTCAGTAGATGAAAAACAAGGATAACAGCAACCAGCTGACAGATGAAACCAGGTCAGGAGTCTTTGTGCTGAGAGCACAGGTTAGGTCAATCAGTGAATTCTACTTTGCCCTAACCAGAGCTTGCTAGAATAACATGGTAAGGTTCCTAACAAAATCTACCAATATACCAAACAGAGGGCTCTGTCAGAGGCTTCTGACCTATTGTGAAGCAGCATTTCTGACAACATAAAATAGATATAGCAAAGCAAATTTCAGATCAGAAGCACAAAATAATTGCGAATATTTAGATCTTAATTTATAAAATGTACAAGCATTTTATACATGAATAGAAAAAAGAGCATTTTTTAATCACGGGTACCAAAAGGAATCTCACATTTGGTGGATTTAGTGTCAATCTAGTTAAGGAGATAGTATAAGGCTACCTTTATTAAGGACCTAAGGAATGATAGAGACTCTAAGTACACTAAAAGGCAGAGAAGGAAGCAACAGAGTCTGAGGTTTAGATGCTATTAGAATGGTTCCTGAAGGAGGCAGATTTTGAGACAATTCCAGGAGAGGACAGATTAGACAAAATGAAGAACGGAGATGAGAACATTCCACACAAGTATCATGGCTTGGATCTCAGGAGCACTAAAAAGGCAGAAAGTATCAAGTCTTCTGGAAAGAGAAGTAAAATGACTTATCAATAGGGGCCAGGCACAGTGGTTTATGCCTGTAATCCCAGCACTCTGAGAGGCTGAGGCAGGAAGATCACTTGAGCTCAGGAATTTGAGACCAGTCTAAGGAAGACCGAAACCCTCATCTTTACTAAAAAAAATAATTAACCTGGCATTGTGGGGGGCCCCTGTAGTCCCAGCTACTTAGGAAGCTGAAGCAGTTGGGTCACCTGAGCCCAAGAGTGTGTACTTGCTCTGAGCTAGACTGATGCTGTCACTCTAGCAAGGGCAACATGGCCAGAGTGTCTCAAAAAAAAAGACTCATCAATAAATACTAATTAAACATCTATGACTAACCAGTACTGGTAGACAATGAAGACACATAGAAGAATCACAGACTCTGGGCAGCACCTATGGCTCAGTGAGTAGGGCACTGCAACAAAAAATATATAAATAAATAAATAGCCGGGCGTTGAGGTGGGCACCTGTAGTCCCAGTTACTAGGGAGGCTGAGGCAAGACCTAAGCCCAAGAGCTGGAGGTTACTGTGAGCTGGGATGCCACAGTACTTTACCGAGGGCAACAGAATGAGACTCTGTCTCCAAAAAAAAAAAAATCAGACTCACAGATGGCCATAGAGTAATGACTGAAACCCTCGGGGATCATCTAGTCAATTGATAGATATATAAATACACAATAACCAATCTGATAAGCACAACAATAATATGTAAATAAAATCCTTCTAGCAACTGATAAATGGATAAGCAAAATGTACTATATCTATGGAATGAAGCAATATTTAGCAATAAAAAGGAATGAAGTACTGATAGATGCTCCAACATGGATGACTTTCAAAACATTATGGTAAATTGGTTCCGCGCCTGTAACACAGTGGTTACAGCACCAGCCATATACACTGAGACTGGCGGGTTCAAACACGGCCCGAGCCAGCTAAACGACAACTGCAACAAAAAATAGCCAGGTGTTGTGGCAGGTGCCTGTAGTCCCAGCTACTTGGGAGGCTGAGGCAAGAGAATCACTTGAGCCTGGGAGTTTGAGGTTGCTGTGAGCTGTGATGCCAAAGCACTCTACCAAGGGCGACATAATAAGACTCTGTCTCAAAAAAAAAAAAAAAAAAAAAGTTAGCTGGGCACAGTTAGATGTGCCTATAATCCCATCTACCGAAGAGGCTGAGGCAGGAAGATCTAGAAGTTGGAAGTAGCTAATACAGTGCCACTGCATTCTAAACTGGGAGATAGAGCAAGACACTGTCTCAAAAAGAAAAAGAAATTATGCTAGACACTTAAGATACAAAATTACACACAATGTAAAAAATGAGGTCCCTATATTCAAAAAGTACAACTTAGAGGTGAGAAAAATATAGGCACACAAATGTCTGAAGTACCAGGTATATTGTGAAATGTCACCACTTCACTACCAGTCATGAACATCAAAAAAGGAAGGTAAGCCTGGAAAGATGGTCATAATTTCAACTGGCCAGAACACAGAGTCAAGAGAAACAATGTTAATAAAGAAAATTACTTGTATCTGAATATAGATGAAAAGCTGAAAGGGGGCAAAAGTATTCTGGGAAGAGCCATGAGTCAGGATTAACTGAAGACCTAGTTATGAGGTAACCGGCCCTATGCTGAGGACAAAAGAGAAGGGCTGGGCACAGTGGCACACACCTCTAATCCTAGCTAATCAGGAAGCTAAAGGAAAAGGATCACTGAGCCCAGGAGTTCAAGACTATAGTTGTGTGATCAAGCTACTGATCACAGCCTGGGTGACAGGGCAAGATCCTTTCTCAAAATTTATTTTTAAAAAACAACAACAAAAAAAAGACAGAAGGAAAAAGAAAAGAACCATAAGGGTGAACATGGATTTCCCAGGAGAGAACAGGCCAGGCCAGGGAAGTTAGAAACTGGTTGTAAGAGAGATTAAAGATGGCAGCCAAGTAACAGCTTCCCTGCAACTAGGCACGGCGAATCTGGGAAGACAAGACTCAAGGCATCTCTGGCCAGTGGGATCTGCCTATAATCATCCCTTTGAGGATACAGGGAGCCAGCAAGGGACTTCTGGACCCCAGGAGGAGGACAAAAACAGTGGAAAACTGGCAAGTGGCTGCATGTGTTTGATCGACCTAATCATGCCGGCAACAGTGAGTACAAGCAGCAGTGAGACTACAAACCGGAAAAGCCTTACCTGTGAACTGTTTTGGTGTTACTGGACTTGGCGCTTAGTTGAGCTGCCTTGGGGAGAGCTTGAGCAGGAGTGTGGAGAACGCTGGGCATTGTCTGGGGCCCCAGACCGAGCCACTGTGCTGGGCAAAGTAAGCCATTGTGAAAGAACTGCTCTGGCAAGCTCCGCTCTCAGGGTCCCAGAGCAAGGATCGGGCGGGACAAAGTAACCTAGTGACTGAGCAGCCTAAAGGCGGGGACTGAACTGCCTTACAGCCTTAATCCTTAGGGGCAGAGTGAGACGGTTTTGGCAAACTGGAGCCCTGGGCTGTTGCCCTGGGTAGAGTGCCGTGACGTCAAAGCTCACAGAAACCTCAAACTCCTGGGCTTGGCGCCACCCAGACCTCTATAAGAACTGTGCAGTGACCCCCCAAACGGTGACCCGCACCCACCGGGCCTCCGCATTCCCTGACCAGGAACTGCGAAAGCCATAAAACCCGGCATCCTCCCTCCTGTATCCTCCCAGCCTCCACACTAGCCCGTTCAAATGGCCAGGGATCCTGGTAGCTGCGTGCCCTCCAGAGCCCTCCCTGCCTCTGAGCAGAGCCCTTCTCCTGGCCAGAGACTGCTGGAGCTTTGGGCTCTCTGTGCCAAAGCTATTGGGCGCCAGGCACTCCCAGAACCGTAAGCACCACCCCCAGCCCTGTTGGTGGATTTGGGAGTGTCACACACAGGAGCTGCTTCCACAACCAGAACTCCCTAGCTAGAGCAGCCCCAGAGGAACTACACAGGGTCACTCCCTACAATGATCCAGCAACAATAGAGTGATCCCACTGGGGTCTAATCTTGGAGAGACACCTCCCCAACTCTGAGGACGGCCAGAGGCAATGGTGAAAAACAATCATGAGGCGAAATCAACAGAAAAACTCTGGCAATATGAATAATCAGAGTAGATCAACTCCCC
>CAUYPK010023469.1:0-39765 GCA_963574355.1 Loris lydekkerianus
ACCATGGAATATTATGCAGCCTTAAAGAAAGATGGAGACTTTACCTCTTTCATGTTTATATGGATGGAGCTGGAACATATTCTTCTTAGTAAAGTATCTCAAGAATGGAAGAAAAAGTATCCAATGTACTCAGCCCTACTATAAAACTAATTTATGGCTTTCATATGAAAAGCTATAACCCAGTTATAACCTTAGAATATGGGGAAAGGGGAGAGGGGGTGGAGGGAGGGGGGAGGATGAGCAGAGGGAGGGTGATTGGTGGGATTATACCTGTGGTGCATCTTACAAGTGTGCATGTGAAACTTAGTAAATGTAGAATATAATTGTCGTAATACAATAACTAAGAAAATGCCAGGAAGGCTATGTTAACCAGTGTGATAAAAATGGTTCAAATGGTCTATAAAACCAGTGTATGGTGCCCCATGATCGCATTAATGTACACAGCTATGATTTAATATTAATAAAAAAAAATGCAAGGCTGGGGGACATGTTCCTGGTCCATGGACTTTCAAGAGTTCTTACCAGGTGTGATAGCACTTTAATATGTAAATTTTCACATTACCATTCCGTTTTATGGTTAAAGAAACTTGGAGAAGTTAAACACCTTTCCCAAGGTCTCAGCAACAGTCTGATCCTACATTTCAGTGCTTCCCTTGCCTCCTCATCTATAAAAACCCAGGAGAGCTGCACAGAGAGGTACCATGACTTTCCCCATGCGGAGATGTGTCTAGAAGCTGGTACTCCATGCCCTTTACTTGCCAGGCTTGCACCTCTGGAGAGAAACAGTAAAGACTGGTGAACAAGATTTGCAAAGGCAGCCCAGGTATCTTGATGCACTAAATGACACTGATGGTGTCGGATTGTAGCAGTCAGGTCTGTTCCTTACCCAGTAAAGTCAACCTGATGAAACTTTTCACAGACGGTTATGATGATGAAGGATTTTCTCAAGTAGAGGATGTCTCAGGGAAGAAACAATGGGAAGCTGAGCCATTAAAATTGCAGTGTCAAGTCCATCAGATTTGAACTCAAATCCCAGCTCCACCTGTGCTAACCACATGACCCTGGATGAATTGTTTAAACCTCTTTGTGTTGCAGTTTTATCAATTTAGAAATTAGTATAATAATAGGTATGAGGTTTTCAGGAGGAGTAAATATGTCAGTACAGCCCCTGGCACATACAGAGTAAGTGCTCATTAAATCAGACAAGAGCTAGATTGTGAAGATGTTTTCACTAGATCCAGTTACTTCTTTTTCATCTTAGTGAGTTTTACCTCTGTGCCAATTCTGTCTGCCACATCTCTGCTGGTCACTCCCTAGCTGAACACCAAGACTCTGGTTTCTGCTCAGCAGACCAAATAGAACGTAATAGTTCTGATTCCAAATGCTTTACTGAAGAAGGAAGTTTTAGTTGGAAGTTTCAAAGCAGGTCAGAATGGTGGATTTCCAATTTGTCAACTTCCCTTGCAGTAGGTAGGGGCCATAGGACCCCTTCTTCCACCTGAGCTGAGTGGACATGGCATCCATGCTCTTGGGTCTGAGCATTAGGAGCCAATTAGGTGCCTCTGTCATCTGCCTCTTCCCTTGTTGAGGTAAAGCCACATGTTCTTATTGGTGTGGCTACGAAAGAGACAAGGTCTATCCAGGCCACAGTGGACTTTATGTGTATGACAACAACAAAACAATCTTCTCAATGTGAAGTCATTGAGAATTTGAGATTTATCTGCTACTAAACAAAGATTAGGCAAGTTGTTGTTAAAGTGTGGCTCAGAAGCCCAAAGGTGTTCCTAAGACACGTTTGTGTGGTTTTCAGGTGAAAACTATTTTCATGATAATGTCACTCCCATTCTCTCATGATCATTGGGCAGAGTTTTCCAGATACTCTATAACATGGGGTGATGTCATCACTCTTACAGCTAATGGAATGTATACTTGTATATTCTTATGTTAAAAAATCTGTTTTAATTTCCAATATGGTAAATTATATATATATTATATATATATATATCACATATAAATAGACTTTAAGCGTTCTCAAAAAGTTTTAAGAATGTAAAAGATCTTGAGACAAAAATAGTCAACAACCATTGGATTAGTCTACCTTGTTTAAGACAGAAATTGTATGAGAAATTTAGAGTGGGATGTGCTGATCCCAACCTCTTTTACTTTGAAATTAATTTTTAAAGCTTTTTTAAAGAGAAGTATAGAATAAAAAGGAATTCATTTTTAATTCAATGAATTATTTTTGGGGCAGGTGGTACAGAAAGAGATTGGGAATTGATGGAATAGTCAGAAGGTAGGTGCAGAATTTGAAAGCCTTGATCATAGAGAAATTAACAACACATGGCAGAAAGAATTGTATAATAGGCATATTTTATTGCTGAGTATGTTGGTCAAATGTTGGTTGATAATCTCTACACATAACATTAACAAGAATTTTAGTAAATAAACTATGCAAAAGGCAGGCTAAGTGTAGGTGGCTGGCTGTGCTCTGTTTTATCTGATTAATATTAAAGTAAAGAGATTAAGATTTTAAAACAGTTTTCTTCTCCTGTATCTTTTATGTATTATTAATAATTGCTGATTCTTGTAACCTATAAAAATAAATTCAATTTTAACCTCTATTTTACAGATGAAACTGATATTCACAATCAGAATTAGAATCCTAACTTATTTTTTTTTTACTCTAATGTCCTTCCTTTTTCCATAATTCCAAAATGACTTGATAAAATTAAGTCATAGATAAACAAATAAAAATATCATGGAGTGGGGCCAGGCAATTTTTGTATTTTGTTTTTCAACAGTTGCCCCTGAAATGCTATTTCGGCCTCAATATTCCTTAGTGCAAGGTTTGGGCAGAGATTTATTGTTCATTAATCTTCCTTCAGATTCGATTCAAATGTCTTCAGTGGTTTCTAATTGCCTGTGGCTATTTAAGGCTCTTCTTTATTCTCTCAGTCACCAAATATTTATTGAGTTTCTATAACCTAGGAGGTGCTGGGGATACTGCAGTGAACAAAATCCACAAGCGTCTCTGCCCTCCTGGAGCTTACATCACCCAGGAAGCTGAGAATAAACAAGACAAATATATAAAATATATATGTTAAATAGTGATAAGGGCTAAGGAAAAATACCAAATTAAAAAAGGGGACCTGTGGGTGTCAGAGTAGGCCTCAATGGGAAGGTGACAGGTAAGAAAAGGCATAGGAAAGGGAGGGAGCTGTGTGGATTTCCAGAGGGAGAGGCCCTAAGGAAGAGTGAATAAAAAAACAAAGTCCTTGGTGGGATCTTCCCAGCCGTGGGTGAAGCTGACTGAATGGAAGATTGTATGGCCAGTGAAAGGATTTGGGGTTTTCCTATGAGCAAGATGGGTGCTCCTTTAGGATACATGTATTTATAAGTATGCTCAGCAGGGTCTTCTAATTGTTTGTGGGCATGAGAAAAAGAGAAGAGCCAAGAATGACTGCAATGTTGTTGGCATGACATGGAAAGGAAATCAACTTGTAGGGCGGGAGAAAGGAGGAGAGGTAGAGTTGGTAGAGAATACCAGAAACTCAGCTTTCATACTTCTTGCTGGAGACTGAATGTGCCCCACCCCTCTCCAAATTCCTATGTTGAAATTTTTTTTTTTTTTTTTTTTTTTAAATTTTTGACCCAGGCAAATTTGAACCCGCCACCTCCAGTATATGAAGTTAATGCCCTACTCCTTTGAACCATGAGCACTGCACCTATGTTGAAATCTTAGTCTCCAATGTGGTAGTAGGAGATGGGACCTTTGGGAGGTGGTTAGGTTATGAGGGTGGAGTCTCATGAATGAGATCAGTGCTCTTATAAAAGGGGCCTTGGAGAGACCCTCTGCTCCTTCTGGACAGCAAGAGGCACAACTGTCCAACAGGAAGTGAGCCCTCACCAGGTGCTGAATGTACTGATGCCTTGATCTTGGGCTTCTTAGCCTCCAGAACTGTGAGAAATCAATTTCTGTTTGTTATAAGCCATCTAGTCTATGATAGTCTGTGATAGTATCCCAAACAGCCTAAGATAATATCTTCCCAATTGTGTAATACTTAGGAGTCTGAGCCTAGATGGTATATAGGCAACTGGATATATAAGTCTGGAGTTCAGGGTTTGCATTGGAAACATAAATTTGAAGTCATCAGAATATAGATGGTATTTAAAGCCATGAGAGTGAATATGATCATAAAAAATGTGAGTGGAAAATGGGCGTGATTCAGGGGTCCTGTTGCATTATTTAAATCTGGAAAGGGCTGTGCTGGAGAAAGGAAATGAGTCTAGGGAGGAGCAGACAAGAAAGTAAGAGAATGAATCTTTCTCATATTATCATCACCTATCGACTGCCCCACAGCTTCCATGTGATCCAGCCACAGGGTTCAAATTTGCCCCAGCTTTTCTTGCTTCCACAGCCTCACTGATGTCATGTTCTACATGTGGCCTGAAGCCAACCAGATCCTTTTGACATGACTTTGTGTTGGCCCATTTTCAAGGACTGTTTTTACTGCCTTTCTTATATCTCCAAATTTCTCCCTTTTCTTGTAACCATTACTATCATAAATTTATTTTAATTGATACTTGTTAGATATACATGTTTAGGTGGTACATGCAATAATTTAATACATTCATATTATTAAATCAAAGTAATTAGAATATCCATCACCTTGAACATTTCTCTTATCTATAGTAGGAACATTCAAATTATTCTCTTCTAGCTATTTACAAATGTACCATCATGGGGTGGCGCCTGTGGCTCAGTGAGTAGGGTGCAGGCCCCATATACTGGAAGTGATGGATTCAAACCCAGTCCCGGCCAAAAACTGCAAAACAAAACAAAACAAAACAAAAACAAATGTGCAATCAATTAATGGTGACTAAAGTTAACATTAATTGATCATACTTTCCATCACTGCCTTGTTTACAATAACCCAGGAATAGTAATTTCACATACCTTTGTATCCATATTTGTTACTTCTCTAAATTGTAAGCGTTTTGTAGTATGCCTCGCCTACTCATTGAGCAAAATTGTATTTTGCTGAGCAGTCACTGGGCAGATGTGGTAAGAAAGAAGAAAGGAAGCAGCACTGGTTATCTTATGCTAAATCATAACTTCATTTGAACTAAAAAGCTATGTGTTACTGTGGGAACACAGAGATCTTTCATTACATTCTTGTAATAATAGGCAATGTAAGCAGGTAGATCACTGCTTAATGATCTACTTTACCTGCTCTAGAATCAGTGCTTAGTGATTCGTCTGCTTTTGGTATAAGATGGACCCCGCTGCTTTTGATTTAAAAATTCTTAAAACTGGGTAATTGAAATAGAATTAAAAAAAAAAAAAAAAAACAGATCTGACACTGGAATATAATAATATCATATAGAAGAAACAGTCAGTTATCTATAAAAAAATACTTCATTAATCTATTTCTAGAATGAAATAACGTTAATGAACTGCTATCCAAAGCTCAGCTTGCCTTAGCTTTTTTCCCAAGGTCCTGTGCCCTCCAGTTTGCTGATGAACATCTGTGCTTCTTACTGTGCGGTCCAGGGCTGCTTCACACGTTTACTTTACCTGCTGTGGTACCCCTGGGTTTTCCAGCTGCATTTATTTCTTACTTGCCATCCACCAATCATGTGGCATGCAGCATGAATGAAAGGTGCTTCGGAGTTGTACAATGCAGCAAGCCATCCGTTTGGCTTCTGAAGGCATTTGAATAAATGACCTTTGTTAAGGTAAATAAATGACACAAAATTATTTTAATTTTTTAATGAAGTCTTCCCATTGCTTGGAAATCAAAGTACCTTAAATGTTGACTGGGTTAGAAAAACTACTAAAAATGAGGGATAGGAAGGTTTCTATCAGATACATGCAGGCCCCAAACAAATAAATAAAAAGGGACAAATATTATAAAACTTCCAAAAAAAAAAAAGGCTTATTCAGGAAAAAAGTTTTTTAGTTTTGATCGTCATCATTGACTTGCTTGATTTCCTTGTTTCTACGTTAGGTTCTTTCTTGCCCTGGAGACTCAATGATTTTATGTCTAGTGCTTCATAAGTCACTAGATACCTGGAATTAGGTGGTATTTTTCTTTTGTTAGTGCGAGCCTATAAAACCTCTAGCAGTTTATATTTTAAGGCAATCAAAACTAAATGGCGTCTTGCATAATTTGCTCCCCTTTTCCTAATGTTTCCATAAAAACAAAATACTACGGACAAGCTCTGAAAATGTGAGACCTTTTTCTTTCTGAATGTAAATGGAATGAAAATTAGGTTGATAACAATTTCCTTACAAACACACACACACACGCACATTTTAACATATGAAAAATATCTTTAGTTTTGCTCACATACTATAAAATGATCAGAAATTTGGGGAATATTTGGAGTAATTACTCTTTTTAAAGATGAAATGAGAACAGAGACATTTTTGGATAACTTGAACTTTTGTGGGACCACACTAAAGACAGATTGTTACTATTGTGTAAACGCCCTTCAAAATATCTCTGAAAATGAAAGGGATGAAAGATTAGACCAGTGAAGCCTCCGAACTTTTTATTAAATCACCCGTCTTTTCATTTCTCCATCTTAAGGGTAGTTAGTCCTTTTGCTGCTAGCACAAAATGACCCATGCAGTGTGTGCAATGGCTTTTGTTATATATATAAAAAAATCTCTTCTTCCCTTTCACCTTCTGGGGGGGCTTTTGGTCCTAGAACTTCTAGAAAACTTGGAAAAAAATACCTGAGGGAACAATGGAGGCTAGCTTGGCAGATGTGGCCATGGCCTGGGTGATAGGCCCTGACACTGGGTTAAGGAATAGGAGTTTGATGGGAATTATTATTTTTAGAGCCAGACATGGTGCTTTAGAAGTGATGGAAACAGACAGCGTCTTTCTCCTAAAGGGCCGGCACTTTGATTTAGCCAGGACAGCATTCATGGGAATGAGGCCTAGAGAATGTCTCTGGCAGGACAATCAGCCTAATGAGGCTCCCAGCAAAAGCGGCTTTCAGAAGCTAGTTGAAGATGAAGATGTAAGGTACTCAGGGTAGGAGATTGTTCTCAACGTAGGGAGGCAGCTCCAAACAAGGCGCAGAGTAGAGAGCTGGGGAACCTAACAGAAGTTGCTCTGGGGAAATAAAAAAAAAAAGAACGAGAAGGTGGTCAGGTGTGACTACGTATGAAAGAAAATAAGAACAAAGGTAAAAGTGAGAACGGATTTAAAGAGACTGACGACTGGAGGGAAGGCCTGATGGGATTAAATGAGTTGAGAAAATAAATGGCAGTTTCTGACGGAACTACCACTGCTTGACATGTGATGTCTGTTTTCTGGAGTTTGACGTTAGGCACAGAAGGGATAATACAAATTAGGTTACTGTGCATGTTGTTAGTTAGATATGAAGGAAAATAAGAACTCAGAAGTCTTTATGTGCAAATGAAGGGACTGTCCTTGGAAACATTTGGATTATAAGGCAAAAATTCTTTATTAGGAAGATTGAGAAGGGGGATCCTGGTAGGATTGACTAGGCTTACTAGAATATACTCAATTCACTCATAGGTTAAATACTTGAAGTCTACAGTAGTGAGAAAAAAATTGCTTAATAACTTGTCAAAGTGAAAGCATTATTGGACTAGGGGTAAAGGTTTCCCTACTTGTATTTTGAAGAGCCCCTGTTACTAGTACCTTAGAAAGACCCAGAAGAGGCTAACTGTGGAACAAGGTGGGAGAAAGGAATGATTTTTACGTGTAATAGGGACGTATATGATTTGACAATAATGAGAGAAATTGACAACATTCAATCATCTGTTGATAACTGAAATAATAATGCAAACAGCTAAGACTTAGTTGGTTTTATATAAAGTGTTTAAATGGGCACAGAAAAATTATAGAACACTTATAAAAATTAAAATAGTAGAACTGAATATTAGATTTTTAAAGTGAAAACTTCACACTTGAACTGATGAATATTTAATATTTGGATGCTATTTACATTGAGATATGGAAGAGAAAATACTCTTTATACTTTGGAATATAATAGAAGAGTTTAATGACAATATTGCTATAAAAATTTGAAATTTTCAACATTAACTTTTAGGTGAATAAACATTTATTATTAGAAATTAACAGAAGTAATTAAAGGTCTTTCTTCTAAGTCAGTTTTCGTCATGAAAACTGCTCTGAAAGAACTGGAGGCTCAGGTAATGTTCACTGGATCCTCTTGGAAGGGTGAGACCTTTTTATTCTTTCCCGCATTGCCCAGAAAACTCCAGCCATGTCCTGAGCCCAAGAGTCCCATTTTCCTTATTCCAGACTATCTGTAACTACCCTATCTGTAACTACCCTTCCTGCTATAAAAAGCTGGAAGCTAATCCATCCAACTCTTCTTACAACTAGTGAAGGCATCACCTTGGATGGCATGAACGTTCAGATCCGCTTTATTCTTCAAAACATTTCAGAGAAGAAAGGCTCATTCCAGCTCTTCCCACCCCGTGTAAGATAGTTCCACGTGGCTCTGTCCTTTTGCTCAGCTTTCTTTCTTTTTATCACACTTACCACCTCCTGATGGTGTTCTATACACGTCCACTTATTCACTTATTATTGTCTCCTACTAGAATGTGTGGAACTTGGCCTTGTTCAGGGCTCTGTGGATAGAGCCAAAACAGTGCTGGCAGTTAGAATGTCTCTGAATAAAGGCATGAGAGAGGGAGTTGGCCCCCAACATTGGATCTCAGAGTGAAAGGATGGCCTCTGAGCTCTTAGTTTAGGGTCCTAAATATCTTGTTGGGGAGAGGATTAAAACCTTGTTTCACAAAATGCAGGATATTCCTTTTTTCTGCTTAGTATAAAGAATCTCTGTTTAGTAAAGTATTATATGCTATTAAATAATAGATGCTCAAACATATTAACATGTTTGAATTTATTGAAGATAAAAAATTAAAGGAACAATAGAAAGTGATCAGGAGGGAAATAAGAAGAAAAGGAAATAATTATTTATGTGAGGCTGAAGGAACTGGTGGCTTGGGGAGTAGCTGATGGTGTTGGTGAAGGGTTATGATGCAATTTTTACCTCTAGAAAATTCTAGGTTGAGACCATCCCCAGACACAAGTACCTGCTACCTGCTTCAAAAAGCCCTTTAAATCTGTGTCACATATCTTCTTGGAAGCCAGGCTAAGGATTTGTAGGTGAAGGAACTGAGAAGAAAGTGTATCATCGGGGGCAGGCTGTGGGATCCTCTGCTATAGCTCTGGCCCCAACTTGTGTCCCACAAATTATGGGCTCTGAGGATCACCCAGCTCTGAAGGCAGCTTATTGAGGATACCGTGTGGTTACCTGACCAGGCTTCTTGGTCTTCTCTCCTCCTCCCATTGCTTTCCCACTTCTCCTTCTAAGTAGCTCATTGAAGCTCCTGCCCAGCACAAACCATGCTCTCTCTGTCCCAGGATCTTTCCTGTGATATGGAGCCCACTGTCAATTGGGTCACCAAGCAGCTATCTGGCTTCTGTTTATCTTTGCTCTTTAGGAATACCTATATTTAAAAGTCACATGGAAAAAGAGTTACTTGGAAATACTTAGGGGTAAGCTTCAGGAGCATCAGTAAAGAACATTACTAAGTGTGATTATATGCTAGGTAACAGGGAGTTGACACAGAAGGAGCTTAACTGCATAGTAGTCCCTGGGATTCGGTGACACACATGGTCTCATTTTGTCCTCAGGACTCCAACACGGGAATGGATATCACCATATCATACATGAAACAACTAAGGTTTAGAAAGGGTAAAGGACTTTCTCAAAGGTAAGGTGCTGATACTTGAAAGAGTCAGGTTTTAACTGAGGTCCAGGAGCTTGTCACCATACGGTGTGACATTTATTCCCAGTGGCAGAAATAGCTGATATAGATGATGTAAAAGAAATAAGCATATTGTTAAGGAATCACTACAGCTAGTCCCATAGTTATATGAATGGGGTAAAGAATTGTATCACAGGGATGTACAGCTTTCTTGTTTGTCTGGTGGTTTCCATACCATACCCTAGAATAATTTCTACATTATCAAATACTGAGTGACTATTACGAGTCAGGCACAATACCTGATGTAAAGGTACAGAGGTGAAGCAAACAGAGCTTTTGACTTTATGAAGCCTGTAACTGAAGCCCTGCCACCTTTTTAGTGAAACCAATCTGTTGCTTTCATGTGTTCTAACATAGCTTTTGGCCACGTTTTGTACGTCTCCCTCTGATCTCCTTTTCTGCTATTTTCTCTCCTACCTCTAGCTGGCTCCTGCCACTCACCAAGGCAGCTCACTCCCCTGTGCGCCTGTGGGAAGCTCTGGGCAGGGCCACATAATGAGTTCATGGGTCTCAGGGGCTTCTGCCTTCATGGGTCCTTCCCACATAAGAAAAAGTATTGAGATGAATTTATTAATATTCTATATTAAAACATTTTCTTTGATTTAAAAGTTTTTTTTCCTTTTGCTTTTAAAACATTTTCATGAACCCCCCAAAGTATTGTGGATTTTAGGTCCTGTATCTGCAATGCCTAATAGACACATTGGTTATGGATCACATCGACATTTGGCAGCAAGGGACTTCAACATCACCAGAAAACTGGGCAAGAAATATCCTCATTGGTCTATTGTGATCTGTCTTTTAGTGACTTTTGGGAATTTAAGACGTCTGCCCTTTTGCTTTGACTACTATAATCATCACTCAGTTGTCACTTGGTAACTGGCTAATTACATTATTTGGCAATAAGTGAAATCTGTAAGTGACAAACTCTTCCAAACAGCTGTGATTGGATTTGTTTTTGATACTTCATTTAATTAACAATTGCATTTGTAAAATCATAATTAGTCTAATTTATTTAATGACCCCCATCACAGGCTGTAGAATATTTTCCGAGGGTGTTCTTAATTACACATGAATCCACATCCTGATTTCAGAAGGGGTTCACTGGCGTGGGTGTTCACATAATTCCCACCACTGGTTTTCAGCTAAGGATTTAGCAGTTTTCCCCCCTACAGTAAAAAGGTTCTTAATAAATACAAAATGTTTTTCTAAAAGGTTGAATTCATCTAATGATCCAGTGATAGACCTTTCTCTTCTAAAGTTTTGGAATCTAGTTTCTGACCTTTTCCATTCTATGCCCAGTATAAATACATTTCTTTGGATAAAGTTAATGATGTTATAACTGATCCTGAACAAAAGGTTAAGTTCTTATAAAGACCGCAATTGAATTTTCGGTTAATTTGCTAAAATTTTTTTCATCCATGTTTTTGTTTTTCCTCTAAATTCAAGTGTGTATCTTAGTTCACCTTACCCTCGAGGGAAATTGTATTGTTTTTCACTCTTTCAGAAAGACCATGATGTGACATTTAGAAGAATCTGAGCAAGAGAGAGGAAAGCTTCATTTTTTTCTTTTTTTTTTTTTTTGCTACTTTGCTAACAACTCAGTGTTCTGAAAACTCTGGATTGTGCTTTGAAAAGTTTGTGTGCTTAGTGAAATGTTGTCCCATTGGCCAATCTGCTAGGTTTTGGGAAATATCCTAAGAGCTTGGCAGGAAGAAGTTCTCAAGAGAGCCTGAATGCTGCCAATTTCCAATTGGCCAAGACACATTACAAGGACAATCTTCCCTCAGAGCAACCTGGCATTTCTATTCCAATTGGAATCTGCAGAGTGAAGATGCACCAGGGAGGGAGATTAGACAAACCTTCCTGGGTTTCTGGTCCAGGTGAATCTTTCATTTATCCGGTCTGCTTTACTCTGCCTTTGATCACTGACCATTTTCAATGGGAGGGAGCAGTGGGCACATACAGGTTGGTTTTTAGAACTGATCAACAGCCAAGGCGCAGTCAGGGGGACTGAATGGATCTATTTTTGTCATATACACAAGGCATCGAATCTGCTGAACAGTTCAGATTGTTGCTAATAAAATTTCAGGTCTGCTGGGTGAGGCAACTGCCTGTCACATGGGCCCTTGCTCAAGTGGCTCCCAGCCCTGATGTATGTTTGGGAAATGGTGACAGCTGTGCTCTTTGCCTGGCTGCTTCTGTTTGTGAAAACATGGGGGTAGACAGCAGTCACCCTCACAGGTCCCTTTATTGCAAATCGTCTTTCTTAGCCACAGCCAAGAGTAAATATACCCAACAGAACTGAGTGACAGTCATTGAGGACCTACCTCAAATAGGTTTCATTTGCTTTTTACAAAAAAGATCTCAGGAAATTAAAAAAAAAAAAAGAAGATATTTGCTTAATTGGAATTTCTAAATAATATTTTATATATATAAATGACAGGATAGTTTATTGACAGGGAAAAAGATTGATAGCATGATGAGCAAGAGGGCAAACAAAAGACAGGGAACAGGACCTCTAGCAGCAGCAGTGGGGGAATCCAAGTAGGAACCATTTTTTTGTTGTTGTTCTAAAAAACACTTATTTTATGTGATTTTAACATAGCCACTTGAGATAGTTTAAGTAAGCAAGACATACAGATCTGATTATACTGAGAGAGATTTGCCACCTTATAGTTTATCTTCTGGGTATGGCTGGGAGGGACTAGAGGGTTTAGACCCCACTCCTGCCCCTTTGGCCAATCTGACCTTGTTCTGCCTTTTAACATGGTCAGTGATGTCATCTCTAAAACAAAGCCTCGTAGCAGGTTAGCTGAGAGGGTTGGTTCAGTGTGGAGTAATTTATCCTGGTCTCTGGAATGTTGGTTTCCCTTACCACCATGCTGCTCAGTCCCCATTCTTCAAAGTGTTTCTGGGATTCCGTTCATGCACTGTGGCTCTTACCAGTGTGGTCCCTGTCCTGTCTTATGCAGACAGCACAGAAGGGGAGCTGAGAAGACTCAGGAGCAAGCCCCACCACATCTCCATGTTCTTACCTTTGCCTGAGTTCCTGCAGCCTGAAAGCCACATGCTTTGGAAATATCAACCACCCTGGCCTTTTATGTTTCTTTTACAATTTCATCGTTGTAAATCCCTAAACCAGCACAGAATTTCAAGTCTAACAGGGTGTAAGCAGGTGGTGTCTGGCTCAGATGACTGAAGGTATGAGTGGAGATTTTGTGCACTGCTCCTAGCAGCTCCCATTCCTCTATTTCTAGCCATGAGACTCGACTTTGGTAGTGTGGGATGCCTTGGGTGAAGCTCTTCTCATGTGAAATAAATAAAATAATGAGTGCATAAGTGAAAGAAGAATCCAAGCGATACATACCTATCCATATTCATGCCTTTGATGAGAACCAGGTGACTTTCCCAGATTGTTCCACAGTCGTCCACTCCAGTGTTTTATTGAACAAACTATTCCTATCCATCAGTATATATTTTTGCACTTTCCCTGGGTTCCAGGCATGTTGTTACAAAGTCAACTGATGGGCCAATGATAATTCAGTGTCTTGGGTTGCAGCAATTGGCTGGGAAAGATGGTGAGTAGCGATTCCACCAGCAGCTGGAGAGTGCTTTGCTAGAGACATGGCTGGCTGGTGGGAATACAGAGAGAGCACCTGGCCCACAGTAAAGGGTTAGAAGAGATGTTCCCATACTTGGAAAAGTTAGCATCGTAAAGAAAGAGGTAGTAGAAGGAAGAGAGAGATTTGCATTTTTAAGGCATAGAGACTTGCAGCACGAAGAATTAAAAGTAAATTAATGAATTCTTCATTGTATCCAAATCAGATATCTGCTGTTTTTCTATAATCCATTTCCTTTTATTGGATCATCTTTGGAGATGAAAACTATTAATAACTGACCATTTTTCCTACATGACACTTTTATATTTTTGTGATAAATTCTGGGCTCTATCCTTTTAGAGGAATATGGGAACAATGACTTTTGCTTAGAAGAAAGAAAACAATTTTGAGAGAAATTAAAATAGGTCTTAAAGTAAATGCCTGAAGGAGCTGGTATTGTCTGGCTTGGAGAAACGACAAGTCAAGCAGCTTCGCATCTTGGAAAGATTATTATTCAGAAGAAGGATTAGTCCAAGGTTGACAATTCCTCATAGGAGTACCATATTTCCCATTAGATGTTCATAATTAACCAGTGCCTTTGTTCCCTTAGAGCACCGGACACAGCCCCAGCACAGTGGTCCCAGCATATACAGTCTTCAGATTAAAGTTCTTTGTGATTCTTATATTGGATAGCCCCTGTGTGCTCCTGAGGCTTTAAGAGACCAGTGAGTAAAAAACCAAGGAATTCAGCCTTATAAACTGTCAGAGTTGATCAATAATGAAACAGGTTGTCCCAAGAATTAGTGAGTTTTCTGACATGAAAGGTTTTCAAAGACATACATTAAAAAAGACTTATGATATAAATTTTGTGATGGCTCCACTCTCCCACTCCAGACTTGTGGTGAAAATGGCCAGAGAGAAGCTATCTCTGAGAAGCAGCAAGGTCAGAAATATGCCAGGTCTAGAAGTGACAGTGGTCTTCTTTGGGCACAATGGCAGTGCTCTCTTGAGCTCCCAGTGGAACATGCACCAAGAAAGGCTGGATTCCAAGCAGAGGTTTGTCTGGCTTGCCACAGTATGGGTACCACTTTTGCAGGTACTACTGGTGGCTTGATATATTGGGATGTCAGGGGCAATAGGCAGGAGCCTCCAATAGGCAGGAGCCTCCAAGTTAGATTTTATTTTACTTAGATTAACAAAAAACTGATTTCTTGCACATATACTTGGTTTTGGGGGCTGAGGTTTGAAGGTGCTACAATATGACTCATAATCTTTGGCTAGCAAGTCATTGAAGAGATACAAATATTAAAACCAGACTGCACTAGTTAAATCATAAAGTCATTCTCAGTTCTGAGATGGTGTAATTTTTTGATTCATGGAATCATTAATCAAAAGTTCTCTTTACTTGAAACAATTCTAATTCCTTCTATTCTACACATATGATGTGGAAGACACTTTCAACCACCTTTTGCATATGACTGTAGACTTTTACAATAATTTTAATTTTTTTTCAATGTTTAGTGCTTCAAATCTGATAAAGCTAAGTGTGGCCTCGATTTCTGCCTCTGTGAAATGCACCCATTAGTGATGCCAGTTTGGGAACAGATTCACTGTGAAATTAATAAAGTTTCATTTTGGGACTCTTCTTACCTTTTCTGGGCCTCTTCCAAGGCCCCTAGTAGTAGGTTTGTATATTTATCAAATAAAAATATACAGGGTACTCAATTAAATTTGAACATCAGATAATAAAAAATGATGTTTTCAGTATATCCATGTCCCAAGTTTTGCCCAAGACATAATTATCCTAAAATTTATGCATTGTTTATCTAAAATTTGAATTTATCTGGAATTCCTGATTTTTATTTACTGAGGAGTCGTCCTAGCAATAGTGCATTAGTAATTTTGTATTTTTCATCTCAAAGAGGGGACCCAGATTGGATAAACTCTATGCACCACAAAACCAGTATTCTATACCGTTCATGGTTTGTTACGATTAACTTAAACCACTTACATTATCATTATTAAAACCATTGTGGCAATTGCTGTTATCTTATTAGAAATATGCCTTGCTAGGGAAGGCTTGTGACATTTCATGGCATTGGCTGACATGTTTAGCTCATGGTGAGGCAAGACCAGCAAGTCTTGTTTTTCCTCACTTAGGTTTAATTACTTTCTCCTGTGCTGGAAATTCCATTTGCATTAGGCTGTCCCCATTCACAACATTTTAATTAATCTGTAGTGTGTTTCTAGTCATATTTCTCACCTGCTTGTTCTATTGATAGATAAGGAGAATACTTGTAACTTAGAGTCAGAGACAAGATTCTCACACTTGCATAGCAGCCTGTGAACATTTGATTGGGTCACTCACAGGAAGGGAAGTGGTGGGGAGGAAAGGGATTTTCTTCTAAAGCCAATTGTCTATTTTCTTTTCATAGTTCAGTGCTTATTGTCATGATTGTTGAGTAGTCACAGAAGTCTTTCTCCTTTTCCCTGGTTTTTAACCTACTGGTTCTTTATGAGCCCTGCATGGGTTGACTTCACCCTAGGCAGTAGCTGCCTGGGTGTTAGCAAAAGTCTTTCTGGATGCCAGTTTGTCTCACAGGTACAACAGAACTAATGCTTACCTAGATCATCCCTTCTCCCCCCAACATAACTGAAGATCCCATGAAAACCTGATGAATCTGATAAAAAGTTGATAGGACACTGCCAACCCTGGAGGAGGAGTTGGCCCTATCCCATAGCAGCTGGGATATACTTGTAAAGGACCTTCACTGTTTTCTTATCAGTTTCCTAAGGTTAACTAGGGAGTGGGTTTGTAATATTTCTTACATGCTATGCCTGAAATCACTAATGCAAAATCAATTATCTCACCATCATTTTAAACACCGTGTGAGAAGCACAAGAGCTATGCTAATGGTTCAGAGAAGACAGTTTGCCTCCATGGAAGCTATGTCACTTTATCACTGATAGTCCTCACCCCATGCTTAACCTTGAACGATTTCCTTTCCCAGCCAGCGTCCCAGTGCCACTGCATCACTTGGTACTTCTGCTTCTGTACGTCAGATCTATGCTAGTCGAATACCTCAGGGCCAGAAGAGTCACTTGTTTGCCAGTACCTCTGAGTAGTGCTTATCTCTGCATCGGCCGGCCAGCGTTCTTCTTATCATCAAATCCAGCCCAAAGTCAGCTGCAGAAGCTGAGGCATTGTCCGCATTGCAAGATGCAAGGGCTGTTGCCCACGGCTGGATGTTTTCCAGGATCAAATCAGGCTATTTTTTTCACAACAGTCTAGGACAATGTCACGGTGTATTCTGGAGTAGTACTGAGAAATAATATTCAGTCTCAATTTGTTCAAGGGAGGTAGAGCACGAAGATGGCTGGTCTTCAGGGCTTTTACTAATGATATACATTACAGTAGCTGACACATTTTGAGAGCTTTCTATGTGCCAGGCTCTGCAATATGTGATTTACTGCATCATCTCATTAAATCTGCACCACCTGATGAGGTGTTAATATTATTTTCCTCATTACACAAATGAGACGCTGAGTGGGTTGAAGTGTTTCCTAAGGTAATAAAGCTAGTTCACGGTGGGAAGAGTGGTGAAGGGTCAAAATCTATTTGGTGCCCTCTGGCTTCCAGCATCATCTAAATTAATCCAGTCTTGGGCCAAGTGTGAGACTGTCCACCCTTGAATCCTGGAGCAGCAGCTCATGTAGACTCTTCTGATTCTGCTTCTTTGCTGTCAAAGTGAATCTGGAGCAAAGGGTTGTAAAGACATCTTCTTATTTCATTCTGACCACAAGTCTGTGAAGTAGAAAATATAGTCTTCTTTTATTGATTTATTTTATGTTTTTTTGTTTGTTTTTTGAGACTGAGTCTCACTTTGTTACCCTCAGTAGAGTATTGTGGCGTTGCAGCTTACAGTAACCTTAACTCTTGGGCTCAAATGATTCTCTTGTCTCAGCCTCCTGAGTATCTGGGACTATAGGTGCCTGGGTACGTGGAAGTTAAGTCACTTTTCCAAAATTATGTAAAAGTAAGTGGTCATGCTGGGCTATGAACCCAGGTGCCCTGCACTTGAAAATATTGCTTTCAGTAATGTCACCAAAGCACTTATCACAGTGCCCTGTCACATGGTCACCCATTAATAAATGTCTACCATTTAAGAATATAGCTCTGCATCATACACTAGGCTAGGTATTTACAATTCATTATTTATTAAAATTCTTATGGACCATATAATAAGGTAGCAATGAATTCAATTTTGCATATTTGGACACTAAGTTACAGAGTAAGTACTTTTCCCAAGGTTACATATCTTTCCTAACATCATATTCCAAGTGAGTAACTATATTGAGACACAGACCCTTTGCTTCTCTGAACCCCCTAACCTGTGGTTTTGACTAGTCTGCTAGATTATAGATGCTATTTTTAGAAAGAAAACTCCAAGATATTGGTATGTTTTCATGCAAGCCTGTTACATCACCTGTATCTCTTAAATGGCCTTCCTGTCATCCTTTTGATACTTATTACTATTTAGGCTTGGTTTCTGAAAAATTATGCTAAGACATAATCAGGAAATTGATGATGTTTTGTTGTAACTCTTTTTTTTTTTTTAATATATAAATTCTTCACTTCAGTGTTTCTCTCTCACTGGGAGGATTGATGCCAGGAACCATTTCACATCCTATGGCTCTGCTGCGCCTCACTGTGGGTGATATATCAGACAGTCACTAGAAGATGCTAAATGCCAGATGTTACTTGATTAGCTAGGGTCATCCTTGGAACATGTGTCTCAAGTCCTGCAAAGGGAAATGCCCTGATGTGAAGAGAACATGGCTGTGTACAAAAACATATGGGGAAGTGTCTGGGGTGCTAGTTACCAGGAGTGATATAGTAATAATAATACATAAATGAAGTTACTCTAAACTTTAGGAAACTGGCCATTGTCTGTAAAGTCAATGATATTTTCACTGGGTGAGGATGGGGGAAGAAAGAACTTACTCGATATCCTTCTTTTGCCTTTTTTTCAATCTAGAGGCTACACAGGTTTCTTAGGACCTTTTTTGGTTTTTGATCAAATAAAGAGCATTTAGAGAAGGCTTGTCATAGCGAACTGGCTGTGCTACACCCTGTAGAGACAGTTATCACAGGATTTTTACCCTGAAGGTGTTACTATTAAGTAGTTTTGTGTACATGTCTTTGTACATTTGAAACTATATTTTGATTCATTGGTTTATCTAGTCATTAAAATTTTTGGAATTGGTTGGGCTGTTCTGCACTGGCTCTTCTGCACCTCTGGGGTACCTCACCTCTTGCAAGCTTGTACTTTCAATCCGTGAATGGGGTATATCTTGCAGGCAGCGCCAGTAACACAGTGGCACTGACACTATAATATGAATTTACCTAAATGATCTCTAAGTATCCTCTGCTGGCCAACACCCTCCCAAGAACAAGCGTGCAAAAGAGCCAGGAGAGAAAAAAAAAAAAAATTTGGAATTGAGCTCTTAGCATATCTTTAAAACTAAGTAGAATCTTAATGACCTTAAAACAGAGTTTTTAAAAAGTTTTGTCTTTAGTACAATAAAGCTAGGGCTTAACCAGGGAAAAATATTATGTGGTATTTGTTTCTTATTTATGTGAAAACAAAATTATCACAAACCTAATGGGATAAAACAGTGCAAATTTATCATCATGCAGTTGTGGATGTCAAAAGTCCAACATTGGTTTCAATGGATCAAAATCAATATGTCACTTAGGCCACGCCACCCCTGTAGTCTCTAGCTGGGAATCGGTTTTCTTGCTTTTTTCACCTTCTAGAGGGCAGCTGCATTCCTTGGCTTGTGGCTTTGCCCTCCTCTTCAAATCTGACAAATCTCTGACTCCAGCTTTTGGCTTCCATCATCACATCTTCCACTTTTTATGACTCTGAATTTCCTGTTTCTCATGTATAAGGACTCCTGCGACCCTTGTGATTATACTAGTTACATTCAGATAATCCAGGACAATTCTCTTACCCAAGATCTTTAATCACAACCTCAACGTACCCTTTACCATGCACATTAGCTTCTTAGGGATGCCTTTACCAAGCACCTCTAACTTGGTGGCTTAAAGCAACAGAAACTTTTTTTTTTTTTGCAGTTTTGGCCAGGGTCGGACTTGAACCCACCACCCCCAGTATATGGGGCCAGCGCCCTACTCCTTGAGCCACAGTATGCCCAAAGCAACAGAAATTTTTTATCTCATAGTTCAGAGTTCTGAAGGCTGGAGGTCTGAATCAGGGTGTCAGTGAGGCCTTACTCCCTCTAAAGACTTTTGCTAGACTCCTTCCTTTCCCCTTCTTAGTGTTGGGTGGGGCCACAACTCGTGGCATTCCTTGGCTTGCAACTGCAATGTCCCAGTCTCACGAACCAGCATGGGGAAGGAGAAATAACCTGAGTGGAAATGGTGGGAAATGAGAAAGGAAGAGACAAAAGATAGAATGGGGTCAGAAGTTCTGACGCAGCTGATGACTGCAGCCAGCACTGAACTATGGAAATAGCTTTATTTATAAGGTATCTTTAACAAGGTAAATCTTAATACCTGGGGAAAAGATTAACTTTAAGGAGGAATAGCTGTGTGCTTGCCAATAATAAGGTAAGTATGCATAGGCTACCTGACTTCTGGCAGGTGAAAAGAATATTTGTTGTTAAAGGAGGAGAAGCAGCTGGGAGGGGGGGAGTCATTCCCTGGGACTCCCTCCCAGCAGGGAGTCCTGCTGCCTCACAGCCCATTCCCCACATCCCAGTCTTTGCCTCTTGCCATCAGGTGGTGGTCTCGCCTTGTTTCTCTGTTTTCATGGAGTCTCCTCCTCTTCTTATGAAGACACAAGTCATATTGGATTAGGGTCCACCCTAACAACCTCATCTTAAATTGATTATATCTGCAAAGACCCTATTTCTAAATAAGACCATGTTCACAGGTCCTGGGGTTAAAGATTTCAACATAATTTTTTGGAGGTGGACACAGTTCAACCCGTAACACTGTGTAAAGTAACATCACGTGAGATATTCACAGATTTCAGGGAGCAGGACATAAATGTCTTTGGGGGAGACCATTATTCAGTCTCCCACATATCCCAGATTACAGATGATGGAATTAAGGACCGCAGAGGGTGAGAGGTTTGCCTTAGCTGTCTGGAATCCAGATCTGTGGACTTCCTGGCTTGTGATGTCTACTTATGCAGGAAAGAGCTTAGCGCAGTGTCCTATTAAAAAGTCTTTGAGGTGGGTGCCTGTAGTCCCAGCTACTTGGGAGGTTGAGGGAAGAGAATCACCTAAGCCCAAGAGCTGGAGGTTGCTGTGAGCTGTGACATTACAGTACTCTACCCAGGGCAACAGCTTGAGATTCTGTCTCCAAAAAAAGTCTTTGGATGGGAATTCACTGAAATGTGTTAGAATAACTATTAATGACAAAATTTTAAATGTCTCAGTAACTTTTTTTTATTAAATCATAGGTGTGTACTTTAATGAAATCATGGGGTACCACGCACTGGTTTTATATACAATTTGAAATATTTTCATCGAACAGGTTAACATAGCCTTCATGGCATTTTCTTAGTTATTGTGTTAAGAAATTTGTATTCTACATTTAGTAAATTTCACATGTACCCTTAATTCTTTTTAGAGAATGCTGTGGCCTGGCTTTTATGGCTTTGAGAAAATCTCCTTTTACAAATGACCTTTGTTATCTGAGCTCTGAATCAAGATTATCATACAAATCCAAAATGAAATTGCTCAATGAGAATTAAGGATCCTAACAAACCATCTGAGCACCAACAGCCACAGAAGGCAGAGCAGGACTTAAATCCAGACTGTTGGACCATAGGTGTGAGTGTGTAATCAAACACACGAGCAAGGCAAAGTTATTGCTGGCTGGCCCAGAACTTTCCTCAGCATGTCAAAACACTTAAAAGTTAGCTGCTTCTCTTGGATGATAGAATTTAAAATCTAAAGCCTATATTCCTTCTTTAGTACCAATTATTAAAAAGGAAAAAATAGAACAGTTCAGCTATTTTAGCCTTTCCTGTATTTTCTCTCAAAACTCTCAACACCCTAAGATGACTTTTTTCTTTAATTGATGAAGAATGTATGAAATACAGCAGCAAATTCACATACCCCATTTTTTAAACCCATGGTTTGCTGTGGAAAGATGAAAAAATTAAGATACAGAATATTTTCAGTTAAGTCATTGAGTACTATATTTTAGAGGAAGATTATGAAAAAATTTCCCAGATTTGTATCTCAAAATAGACCAAGAATTTGCTAAGGCTCTGGGTTAATAATGATGAGAAAGAATAGCTGACTTTGTTGTCACTTAAAACACAGTGGGAAAAGTTTGGAAGTGCAAACTTGGTTTTTGTTGTTGTTGATATATCCTGTATATGTGTTATAAGGTGTACACTTGAGAAGCCTATACTTTCTTCTGAAAGGTTTTTCTGCACAAGGGGGAGATCTCTTATACAGAGTTTTCCATGGACACCTGGACACTCACATCTAACCCCTCCCAGATTTGACCCCCCCTTTTTTTCCATTCCATGTGACACTTGGGGAATAAGTTGGCTTCTCTTGACTTAAGATTTCTGGACCTATAAATAAAGGGTTAGGTAAGTCTTTAAGGAGTCTATTATTCTGTGATGTTAAAGGAATGTTTAACATTCCTTTATGTAATGTAAAGGATGTTATTAACATTTGTAGCTCTAGTGGGAACATCTGTGGAATATTTCCCTTTTTTGTGTACAGTGGTTCACTGTAGCTTTGACACTGCTGCGTGGGCCATAGTAAGAAACACAGGGTATGGGAAATGTTGCAGGAAGAAAGTTTCAATCCTCTGAAGGTACTCCAGGTACATGGTTTGTGGTGAAAGGGAGCATAATAGTGAACATGTGCACAATTTCTCAAAGTGTGTTCTCTGGAAGATGAATTACAGGGGATGTATTAGTTATGATGGTGTTTTGCTGCAAATACACTCATCCCTAGTTAAGCCAGGGGTGGTGGTTCTACAGCTCCCTCGTATACCAAAACCCAAGGATGCTCAAGGCCCTGATATGAAATGCCATAGTCCTTGCATATAACCTACGCAATCCTCCCATATACTTTAAATCATTTCTCAGTTACTCATATCACTTAATACAATGTAAATGCTATATAAATCGTTAGAATACTGTATTTTTATTTGTATTATTTTTTATTGTTTTGCTATTTTTATTTTTATTTCCTGAATAATTTTGATCAGTGGTTGGTTGGATCTGAGGATGCGGAACCTGTGGATACAAAGGACCAATAAGCAGAAAACTCTGTTAACTTGTCAGTGTGTGATTCACCCACGAGCACTGGCTTCTCTTGGAAGCTGGTTATGTGGCCCAGCCCAGACCTACTGAATTTGAATTTGCATTTTAACAAATCCCCAGGTGATTCAGCCCTACTGAGGTTTGAGAAGCACTTCTCTACTCACCACACTGCCATGAACAGCAGGCATTTATTTATTTGATACAATAAGACATCCAGGAATGAGTACTTGTGGGTTAGTGCAGTGTCTCAGGGATTCACTTAGAAACCCAGGATTTTCCCCTCTTTCAGCCCCACTATTCTCAGCATGTAAGGCTTTGCCTTCATTCATCAGCCTTAGAGTCACAAAGTGACTATTGCACCATTGACGTCTGGCCAAGAGGCAGGGAAAAGGCAAGGCAATGAGGAAAGGATAAAAGGGACTTTCTCTTAGTGATGCCTTGTCTGTTTATTCTGGTAAAGCATCTGCCTCACAGAGCTCCAGCTCTTATTGCCCGTAACTGCGGTGCATAGCCAAGCTAGACACAAGGGGACTGAACTATAAAGTATTTAATGTTCTCTGTACAGCAGGAAAAGTAAGTTGCTCTTGGCTGGCCAATCCACAGTCTCTGCCATATTTATTGATGGAGAACAAAATGGCCAAATAAGTTTGAGAAATAAATCAAACGTTTCTTTTACATAGAACTTCTCCAATCTCCTAGAAGGGATTATAATATGTGGTATTTCTACTTATCTGATTGCAGAAGCCCCCTTTTCAGAAAGGGAATGGTTTTCAGAAAAAATTTAAAAAAAATTAAGTGACAAAAAATGTTTGAAAAAATTGAACTGATAAAATTGTCCTTATCCAATTATTCAATTTTGCTGTTACAAGTACAGAAGCCAATAGCCATATGTAATGGATTTGGTCCTCTGTGACCAGAGTTTGTTAATGGGCCATAATTCATTGACCTCTGTTTTTAAGTTAACCACAATAAAAACAAGGTTAATAATATACCCACAACAAAGTCTGTTAATATTCACATGGTACCCTCAATTCTATAAAATATTTTTATATAATTCTATATCTAATGTTTGTATACCTAACATAAAATGTATTTATATTTGATGTGAAATATATTATAGAGAGATATACACATACTCAATCTCTTCTGATTCTAAGAAACCTGTTGAAGAGATAATCACTGTTGTGAGGTTTCCAGAAATCCCAAGTGTCATGCCATAAACATCCCTATGGAATAGAAGCGTTCACCAGGACACTGGATATTATACTGAGCTAAGTGTATTAAGACAAACATAATAATGCTTGGAATTGACATTTGTTCCAAAGGAATCAGACAATTTCTTAATTCAACCTTCATATTTGTTCTTTGAGAAAGTCTATCACCCACCTCATTATTCACATGAGCCTTTGAAAGTAGGGCTACAGTTGGGAATTACTATGAAACTTGGAAATTTCTAGACTACTCCATGTTCCCTTACAACCATATTATACTAGTAAAGGCAGCTTGGACCTTTAAGAGTAGCTCAAATCACCATCCTGTGGATGTGGGTCTGTCATAGTATCTATGGCGTTGGATGTGTTTATTGAAATGTGTTTTCTCCTAAGAAACAATAAGCCATTCTGGGGCCAGGCCTGTGCGTGTTGTTTGTCCCTGTGTCCTCCAAGCCAACTGGAGAACATAACAAAGGAAGGTTGTGGAGTGGAGTGTTCCCTGTTAACGGCAGGGGTGGGGTGGTACAGGTGCAGTCAGGGTGACTTCTCAGTTGCTGGGCTGCCTCTGGGGCTCCAGAGTCAGTGTCACCTATACTCATAGACATACTGTCCTCACCACTGCAGGTGGCCATTCATTCTGACTCTGCTGGTATTTTCTGTCATGTCATAGCAATGAGAGCAGATCCCAAGGCGATCACAATGATGTACCTGTGGATTGAGTTCAGGCCATTAAATTGCCATCATGCGCCCTATCTAATGTCATTATAGCTCAGCTTCAGCAAAGCGGGGAGATAGAGAAAAAGATGACACAATTACCAAAGTACGTGTTCTCAGACTTTCGAAAGAGCCTGAAGGTAGAAGTGTCTGTAATAGATGGAATGGTACACACACACACACACACACACACACACACACACACACACACACACAGGCATCACCTTTTCAGAGGGAGGGAAAGTTTGTAAACCATAACAGAAAGAGAATTACTAAACTAAGGTTTCATTTGGATGTGAGCTCAGTTCACATTCTCTGAAACCCTCTATAGCAGCAGTTTTCAACGTGTGGGTCACAACTCCCAGGGACTGTATTAAAGGGCCTAAAGGGCCATAGCATTAGGAAGGTTGAGAACCACTGCTCTAGAGCCAAGGCTCTTCTCCAGGGCCTCAAGGAAGAAATTTTGCAAATTCCAGAAAGGGAATGCTGAAAAGCGGAAACCCTTTTATTGTGCCATGTTCGTATCTGGTGACACATGTTTCCTTGTATATTACTTTGCTATTGAAAAGGAGAAAGCACAGTATTGCTGGACCACAAGTCGGGCGAGAGCACATCCTCAATGCTGCATAACAGGCCCCTATACAATTTTATACTGCATACACTGCATCGTGGATTTACTAAGTATAAAGTGACTCTTGAAGATGTTGTTATAGTCATCTTGATTCATAATCTTTCCTCTGAAAAGGTGATTTAGGGATGTTCGAATTATTTCTTACTTTTGCAGGTTTCCCAAGTAACACTTTGCCCGATTTTTTTGTCCTGATGGTGTATTTGTGTTTCATAAGCTTTCTTTTTCTTTGTTTTCTTATTCCTGTATTAGCTGCATTTCTCAGAGAAAGATTTGTGAAAAAAATGTCCACTCCTCTTGGCTTCTTATCATGTTAATATCAGTCTCGCTCATCACCTAGTCTTGTAAATAGGTCTGGGAACTCTGGGCATCTTTATGCCTTAATATTATTTTTAAAAAATGCCTTCCACCTCCTCTCTAATTAACTGCAATCAGGAAGGCTAGTTTGTGGACACATGGTGTTGTAGCTCTGTGAAATGCTGCCTGATGGCTATAAACACGGCCATATGTTCTCTGTGAAATGTGGCTGTAATCACCAGCAACAGTAACAGCTGATAGGAGATGAAGGCTCAGCGCTCCTCGTCCTCCGTTATTCGCGAAACCTGTGAGGCACTTCTCAGGTCGGCTGAATATTTCCCCTTACCCATGACTGCTTCTGCTAAATTTCCTTTGTATTTTAGCTTCAGTTCTCTCCAATGTGTATTTCAGCATGAAATGACAGTTATTAAAGGAATATGTTTAGTACTTCCCCGCCTAACATCACAACACTTTAATTAGGACGACTTCTCTTGAAATCCTGCAGTACACACATTACCCAGGTTTCTAAAACTAAGTGGTTATCAAGAAAAAGGATAAAACCATCAACATTTTCACAGTGAATGAACAAGAATTTCTCAGCAAAGTTCAATAGATTTGCCCTGAACTGGTGCAGCTTATAAAACCCTGAGCCTAATTGCTTTCCTGCATTTTGGCAAGAAAAATAGCTGACTTGCAATGGAGTAGAAAGAAGAGGTTTGGAAGAAAGTGTCTTTTAAGAAAAGCTTCCAGTGAAAATTTCAATCAATATTTTTAATCCCAGAAGACGAGATAAAATATGATATTATGTTTCTTGCACTGAGACTGAGGATGGGGTTGTTTTGCAGTGTGAGCAGAGAGCGGCTTCAGGAGCCCAGCTGCCCTGTGTCCCTCCCACGCCACAATGTGAACAGTGAGCTGTAATCCAGCATTTCTACAATGCCTCATATTTAAGGTGTAAAACGGTGGCCCTCAGATGCCACATCCTCATCATGCTGTGGTCCTTTCCCGGTTTCATGGCTGGGCTGTGAGGCACAAACGTCTGGCTTTCCCATGTAAGTAGGTGAAAGCAGCTGCGTCTGAGATGTGTAACGTACTCCCTGTCTCTCCACTTAGCTGCCTTTGGCTGTTTATTAAAATAAACAGACAAAACTCAGTGCACAGAGGAGGGCCTGATTGCTTTTAAGCCTCTACTTTCCCGTTTTAAAATGTTTTAGATTACTAATTTGATATCAAGTTCTCTACCTCTAAAATATATACATGAAATATATAATATATATTATCAGAAACTTTCTGTTTGTTTCTTTAAGGCTTTGGGGGCTTTGTTAAAACAGGACTCTCCCCCTTCCCCATTTTTTGCTTTTTTTTTTTTTTTTTACCTTGTATGCACCACATAGGCTATTAAACTGTGTGCAGGTGATTGATCTCTTTAATAAAAGCGAGTTCTTTAGTAAGCAAAGAGTGATAAGATAAACAAATGTACTGGTTTGTCCAGTGCTTTGGAGATTATGGTAACACGAGGGCATCAAGAAAGCCTATTAACAGATAAGTTAGATGAAACACATCAATTCTGATTTCAGTAAGTTGCGAACCATTTGCTTTAAGTTAATTTTATCCATGTTTTCTCTTCATCTGTAATACTTTGTGGGTTTTAACAGAAAATATTTAATAGTGTGCCGTGTAGTCCATAGATAAACGATGTTGGCAATTTCTCCACCTAACTGCTTGTCAAGCCCTTCAGCAAGGTCCATGCCACCCTGCAGTTTATCATCTCGATTTCTAGATTGTTTTGGAAGATCATTGAGAGGACTGAGACTCCCCAGAGGACTGTGCTCTAATCCTGTCATATTTTTTAAAATGCTGGAAAGTGTAAGGTAATGGTAGGATGAGTTTACATAGGCATTTCTTCTGCTCATCACAATAGCGCTTTCTTTCCATGGTAACCACCGTTTCCATGGCGCATACAGCGTGCAGCGAAGGGGCTTTCTGAAGATGCTTCCCCACCCACAAGTGTGAGCACACTTGCCCTCTCTCTCCCTCCGCTCCCTCCTTTCTCTCCCTCTCTCTCTCTCACAGGCCCAGATTCAGCCTACCACTTTTGTGAATACAGGCACATTTTCTAACAGAAACTCACCAAATGGAACCAAGCTAATTTTAAAATAAAATCTGCTTTTCTTCCTATTATGTGATAAGATGAATAACCAGTGATGTGGTCTTTTGGAGTGATCTGGAAATATAACAAGAGCTGGCACTGTCCTCAATGACACAGATTAACAGGATAAAAATCTTAAAGGCAAAATTTGACAGAGAAAACAGTCAGCCCTGGACCAGATTTTCTAAATTTATTTCCATTCTTTAGAGTCTGAGCTAAGTCTATAGTTCAACATCAATTTAGATGCTGTGGAGCATAAAATAAATTTATGCTTATAGGGACCCTGCATTATTTTTGGAGGCTTGGGGGAATGAGATTTAGACATATGCAATAATTAGAAATTAATATAACACTGTAAATCATCAAAATATATTGTTTAGAGACAACAACTTTAACATTTTTGGGTTTGGAAGCAAACAATGTAGGTTTTTTTTCCCTCTGTCATTTTTATTCTTAGGACTGGAGAAATCAAAACATTTTAGGATAATGTACCACTTTAGGTAGAGGAAATGGTGAATGACTTTCTGAGATGCTATCTGCTTAATTTTCAAGGAGAAACAACAGTTACATTTTTCTTTTGTTAGTGATTCATAATTGGTATCTTACTGTTTTTGAGCATAAGTGGTCACTTCTGAAATTAACTTCCAAACGCTTTAAATAAGATGTGGAGTTTTCATGTGGTCTGAGCAAATTAAGTTAGTCTGATCCTCATCTGAATGAATATTTCTGTATTATCCTTTTGCTTTGATGAGGTAGAGCAGTGTAGCACAGAACATGTCTGCTACGGTTCGGATGTGTCTCCCAAACTTTACATGTTGGAAACTTAATCCCCAATGCAACAGTGTTGACTGGTGGAATCTTTAAGAGGTCATTAGTATTAAAGGTGTTACCTTGAGGATGGGTTGGTTATCCCAGGTGTGGGTTCCTCATGAAAGAATAAGTTTGGCCCCCCCTTTCTCTGTTGGTCTCATCCTCTCACCTTCTCATCTCTGTCATGGGATGACACAGCAACAAGACCCTCAGCATATGTCAACACCTTGATATTAGACTTCCTAGCCACCAAAACTATGAGAAATAAAATTCTTTTCTTCATAAATTACTCAACATGTGATGTTCTATTGTAGTAACACAAAATGGGCTAAGACAATGGCTTTGTGGTTAAATAAATGCACTCAAATTCTGGACCTTTCATTTACTAGCTTTATGGCTTTGCCCAAATTAATTGTCTTCTCTGAACCAGAGCAACAAAATGGCATTGATAGGGTAATTGGGAGGATTAGACGAGATATTAAGATGTTCGATAATGGTGGCTTATTTATTCATTTATTCCACCAATGTGAATTAATTTTACATTGTGTTTCAGGCACAATGAGGTCTTAGACACGGCAGAATTGACTTCTGGTCCTCAGGGATTTAGCAGTTAGACACTGAAGGAGGAAAACAACAACATGGGAGGCACCAAAGGGGAAGCTTGCTGGAGGCAGGGTATTGTTTTTGCCAACTCACTAGTCCTGAGAACAGTACCTGAACACAGTAGGAAGTCAATACATATTTGTTGAAAGATGAACTAGTATAACAATAAAAAAATAGGAATATAACCAAACTTGGCCTGTAAAGAAATGCTCCCCAGAGGAAATAACATCTAACTACTCCCTCAAGCATTGAGTTAGCCTAGAAAAGTAGATTAATTTAGTTTTTTGGATAGCAGGAATCCACTCTTCATCTGTTTTTGTTCTGGGTCTTTACTTTTCCAGTAATATCTCTGTGGGAAAATTCTTACATTTTTATTTGTGTTTCTGGCAAATTGATAGATGAAACGTTTGGATCTTTCCCTGGCTTTTGCAATATCCAAACAGGAATTCCTAAGTAAAAGTAATGCCAACTTCTGACTTTTGGGGTCTCTTGAGATATGCAATAATTAGAGCTGCTTGCTCACTTGAAGGTCTCATTGTGATTTCATTCATGTGTTCATTAGTTCATTCATTTGACATAGTCTTATTCAGTACCTAATGGGAGATCATGGGAGGAGAATGGGGGTTTCTAAAATTAGTGGACTCTGTCAAGTCATCCAGCAGCTATTCGGCATAAGATCTTTGGAAATCAGCACATCATACATCTAGACCTTCCCCTCCTACCTGACAATAGCTTCTGGTAATTGCTCTTGGTAAAAAGAAGCATAAGTAAACACACTCAATTCATCACTTTTTAAAAAAGAACATTTATTTTGTTCCCAAATGGGTCTAACAGTTTTCATTTTTCTTGGCAAGAAAAATAAGATAACTACGTGTAACAACTAAGGAAGCACTTAAGCCTAGCAGTCCCACTGGAGATTCAGAGTAGTGAAGATAGAAGCATTGGGTTGGAAAAAATAGGAGATAATGTTATAAATGTACTGTCTTAAATTGTACCTAGAAACAGCAACACCATGGCTGATGACAACAAGTGATTTAGGTTAAGTGGAAAGGAAGGGAGAAGGTGTGAGAGAGAAAGAACCTACGTGACAAGGGATGAAGGCGGAAAGGAGCTGGTACATTATGCTAAATGGAGAAAGCCAAGCAAAAAGAACACACATTGTATGCTTGCTCATTTGATGGCCGAAGAAGGCAAATGCTATGGAGACAGAAAGTAGGAATGCAGGAGGGGATGGAGATCAACTGCAAATGGACATAAGGGAATGTTTGAGGTGCTGAAAATATTCCAGAACAGGATTTTGGTGATGGTTGCACAACTTAATAAACTGACTAAAAGTTGGCGGTAAACTTAAAGTCAGTGAATTTTGTGGAATGCAAATTATGTCTTAAGAATGTTTAAAAAATGACAACACAAAGAAATGGATCTGGCATGAGGAACAAATGGTAAGGATATTGATGTGGTTGTAGCTCAGAGCCTCAGAGAAGAGAAATAAATTGACCAAAGTCACATAACTGGTAACAAGTAGAAGGTGGATTTGAATAAAAGACAATTTGGCTCTTAGGTTAGATTGATGAGTCAGGTGGCAGAATGAAGTGTCACTGGAGGAGAGTACGGGATTAATGAGGAGCAGAGTTTTATTTGAAAAACTACCTGAAACATTTTTCTCTGTAGAAAAGAAGCAAGCTGAAAGTAGCATTTTAGGAAGTTTAATGTAGTGGCAGGAATCATGGGTGAAATATGTTTAAAAAGGCAAGATGGACAAATAAGTGCAATTATCTGGGTTAAAACTCTGAGAGTGAAAAGAAGAGAAGAATCAGGTTGTGGTAACTGATCCTACGGGATTAATCGTGTATGAAATTGCTTTGAAAACTGAGAAGTTTGTTAAGGAAATGGAAATGATGGATTTTTACTATTGGTCATACTGAAAGCAGTAAATAAATAGGCAGGAGGGAATAGGCGTGGGAGTTTATGGGATGGAATCATGAGTAGAGAGTGAAGTGCTCTTCAAGGAAGGCACAGGGCAGATCTCTTCCGGGGCTACCGGGAAATTAATGCCACATGTTACGCATATATTATTAATGTAATCTATGTGTTGGGTGCCATGCTGGTTGTTCGTCAGGCAGAGGTTTGGGTTGGATGTGACAGAAACCCAACTCAAATTAATTTAAGAAAAAATAGAATGCATTGTCTCTCAATGTTTGGGAGCCCAGGAATTGGGTATTTAAATAGTGCCTAATCTTTAAGCTGTACTTTCCACTGTGTTAGCTCCGTTCTTAGGCTGCTCTCTTTTCTCTGTGTTAAGAAATAACCACTGAGCACTCCAGATGTACATATTGTTCCTGCTTGTGAACAATCTCAGAAATAACAATTTATTTTCCAGTAACTATCAGAGGACCCTCCGCCCGGGGTGTGTCCTAAGCCAACCCTGTGTTGAGGGTGTTGGTTTTTTCACTTGCTAGCCCAGGGCTTTGTGGCTCATCCTATGGGGACAACCAGCCACATGCAAGCGGAAGGAGAGCATGTTTTATAACAAGAAGGTGGGGAAAGACCCAGTCCCCTAAAACAGGCCCACTACAAGCTGTAGTGTTGAAATCTTACAAGCTCCTTAAAATAGGCTTTACTTGTTTCCATTTTGGAGATGTGGAAACCAAACTCCGGAGTAGTTGTGGATAACCTGGGGACCTTCTAGGTGCCAGTGCATCTAAAAGTGTACAGATTGAGTGATAGTGTTCCCTTCATCCAATAGTGTGCACTGTGCCCCAAAGGTGTGAATTTACTCATGTCCACCTTCCCCCCAGCTTGATTTTCATTGAGATTTACTTCCATTTGTGCATGTAAGTGTTCATCAATTAGTTCCAGTTTGGTATTGAGTATGTCTGTTTGTTTCTCCATTCTTGTGATATTTCACTTAGAACAGTTTCCAGGTCCATCCAGGTTGTTACACATGATACTAGGTAGCCATTATTTTTTTGGCTGAGTAGTACTTCATAGTATGTGCACACCACATTTTATTAACACTTTCCAATACACTTTACCACCCACCTACTCCTCAGCTCTTATTTATTTTGGGTTGGTGTATTACTTGTAATTACCTTGCAGATTTAAAAGAGAAAAACACAAATATGAACTCACCTGATGATTTTATTATCTATTTTAGATTATGTAAAATGATTAGAATGCTTTTGTTTATTTTTATTCATAATTATTTTTGGTATGCTGCTTCTTGAAGCAATCTCTAGGATGAAGTCCAGACTTTCTCTTGCATGTCTCAGGGTAGAAAATGGTGTCTTTCTTTCTACCTTTCTCATATCTTCTGCTGCAAACCATGTAATCCTTTGTTACTTCTTTTTCATTACAAAATGCATCTTCTCATTTAGCCTTTCCTCGGTGTTAGAAGATGATGGTCTTCCCCTGTTGAATTTCTGTGCCTCACACTGCTCCCAAGCTGAGTGATGAAATTTCTCCTGTAAGAAAAGTGTGTCTGCACTTTTTCTCCACTCTCCTTCTTATCAAATGAGTAAAGGATGTAGCTGTTCACAACTGCAACTTACATCATTCAGAAGAAAATTTTTTTCTCCCATTTGTAGGAACTCCTTGTAAATCTGTATTTACAGCTGATTCACAGTACTGATCAGCTCTTTCCTCTCTTCCATAAACTGTGTGCATTATAAAATAACTGTTTTTCAAATTGAACAGGCTTTCCCCCCTATAACCAGTGATCAACTATGTTTAAGAGCCAAAGAATGTACTAAAAAACAAAGTATGCAAACACGTCTACCCCCAATAATCTAATATGTATTTTTAAAAAGTTAAAAAATTTACTCATCCATTCATAAAACTTTATTTGAAGCTTTCTATGTGCAAAGCATAGCCAAGTGGTGTAAGAAATACACATGAGAAGTATGGACATTTAAACATAGTTGATTCTACTAATCCATTAGCATAATATGTTTTTCATTTGTTTGTGTTATCGGCAGTTTCCTTCCTCAATGTTTCATAGTTCTTCTTGTAGGGATTTTTCATTTCCTTGGTCAAGTATATTCCTAAGTATTTTATTTTCTTTGTAGCTATTGTGAACAGTGATTTTACAGATTCAATGCAATCCCTATCAAAATATCACAAGGTTATTTTACAGATCTAGAAAAAAAAAATCTATGCTCTATTTAGGACCAAAACAGAGCCTGAATAGCTGAAGCGATCTTAAGGAAAAAGGACAAATCTGGAGGCATTATATTATGAAACTACAAACTATAGCACAAAGCCTTAGAAACCAAAATTACATGGCATTGCCACAAAAATAGAAATGTAGAGCAAAGGAACAGAACAGAGAATGCAGATTTAAAACTGTCTACTTATAAATAACCAATCTTCAACAAAACAGACAACAGCATACACTGGGGAAAAGAAGACCCATTCAATACACGGTGCCAGGAAAACAGGATAGCCACATGCAAAAGTGTGACTCAGGACCCCTATCTCTCACCATTCACTAAAATTAATTCAAGATGGATAAAAGACTTAAATATAAAGCAAGAAACTATAACAATTCCAGAAACAAATGTAGGAAAACTCCTTTAGATATCAGTCCAGGAAAAGAATTTATTACTAAGACCCCAAAGGCAATTGCAGCAACAACAATATAAATAAATAGGACTTGATTACATGAAAGAGCTTCTGAACAGCAGGGGGATTTATCAATCAACAGAGCAAATAGACAACCTATAGAATGGGATACTTCTGATAAAGGGCTAATATCTAGAATCTGTACAGAACTCAAACAAATCATCAGGAAAAACAAACAAACAAACAAACAAACAAAAAACAGCCCCAGTAAAAAGTGGGCAAAAGACACGAACAGAAGCTTTTCAAAAGAAGATACACAAAAGGCCAACAAACATACGAAAAAAAGCTAAACATCATTAATCATCAGAGAAATGCAAATTAAAACCACAATGTGACATTACCTTACTCCTATTAGAATGGCTTTTATTAAAAGTCCAAAAACAGTAGAGAATAGCAAGGATGCAGAGTTAAGAGAATGCATATACACTGTTGGTAGGAATGCAAATTAATACAACCTCTTTTGAAAACAATATAGAGATTCCTAAAAGAAATAAACAGAGACTTACAAGTTGATCCTGCAATCCCACTATAGGCTATCTACCCAGAGAAAAAAGAAGTCATTTTATCAGATAAATATCTGCACTATAATGTTTACTTTGACACAATTCACAATTACAAAGATGTGGAATCAACCCAAGTGCCCATCAATTCATGAATGGATTAACAAAATATGGCACATGTATATACTATTGATTACAACTCAGTTATAAAAAGAAATGAATTAATATTTTTCACAGCAATTTGGGTGGAACTGAAGACTATTCTTCTAAGTGAAACATTTCCAGAATGGAAAAACAAATACCACATGTACTGTCTAATAGTTTGAAACTGATTGATGGGCATGCCTGGTCACAGAAAGAAGTAAAAGTTGTTGGAAATAAAGAAGGAGGGAGAAGGGTGAAGAACAGCAGTAAAAACCTACCTAACAGGTAAAAATGAACACTATTTCGGTGATGGGCACACTTAGGGCCCTGACTAATGCATTATAAAAGGTATCCACATAACAAATACATTTGTACCATTTTAATATTTTGAAATTTAAAAAAATCCAATGCAGTTAAAAGAATACACATGTGAAAAATACATGTTCCTAGACCTCAAAAAACTTACATCTAATATATTGCCTGGAAGATATTCAGCCTTGTACAACAAGTGGATAAATGTTTCTTCCTTAACTCTGAAATATATGTAGAGCAGTCCAAATATTTCTTTCGTTTTCTTTCTTTCTTTCTTTCTTTCTTTCTTTTTTTTTTTGTTAATAAGCTAGAAAGGGAAAAGAGTCAACTAGGCCTTCCTTTCCCTTCTTTGATATTTGAGATATTCTTGGAATGATATTTCATTGCCCTTTGGTAGAATATCTCACAAAAGCCAAATAATACTTTGTGTAAACTACAGACTTCTCTGAAAAGATGTGCTTAAAATTTTTGACTCAGCTAATTTTCCGTCAAGTTACACACTCAGGATTAGGAAGGAATTTGAGCATTTGTAAAAAATTCCTATAAATTTTTATAAATTAAGGAAGGATTAAAGAAAATTCATTATAGTCATCAAGTTTATGGGAACCCTGTTTTGTGAACTGTATCTCTCAAATTGATGTATTTTTGTTATTACTGACTTGGAGTCCCTAGTATTTGTCCCAGTTTTGCATTTCTAGGGATTTACATACCACAGAGACATGGTGGGAGGAGGCTTCTTTTAGATGCTCTCTGAGATCATCCTGATGGGTTCACTTAAAAGCACAGAGTTCAAGTTCACTAAATTCCTCATTTTTCACTGGAGGAGGCTAACAATTGGAAAAGAACAGAAACCAAATTGAGACTGCTAATTTGGCAGCATTTAGGCATGAAAGCAGGTCTTCCTGACTTTTTAATTTGACATTCTTGAATCATTTGTTTTAACTTCTTAGCAATTTGCAATTTATCTCTTCATCCATACTCCCTCCAGTACAAAGAGTAGACCCATATTTTTCCTATTCCATTCTACTACTTGCCCACAAGTCACCTTTAATATACAGATTAATCCCAGAAATATATTTCTAGAGAGTTAGTCCTCAAATTTTTACCAGCTCCTGTTAGTTCCTTCGAATGAGCCAGAATAATATAAAGGTTCAGAAAAGGGTAAATAATAATAATAATAATAATAATAATAAAAATAAAAAACAATGGGATTTTGTTTTCAGCTCTACCATTTGTTAGTGACCACAGCATGTTACTTAGTATTCATGCTAGGTGGCATCAGTGTTCTGAAAAGTTTCACTTTCTTCTAATCCTTCTATATTTTTCCATCCCAGTGATACTAGGTTTAGTCACATAATTTACTTTGTCTAAGATATGTTATTAGGAGAAGGCTTCAGTTAGAATGGTACCAACATACACAATACCACTGTTAAATGTACTTGACTGGTCTGATTTGGTCTAATGCTGCCATCAGCCATGAGAAAAGCACTCTTTGGGTGGCTGCTGTCCCAAAACAGCTTAAGCAGACCTATTGAGCCTGCAGTCTGGATCCCAGTTCAGCCCACAGAGCCACTGCAAGCCACCCAGAAACTTATTAGTGAGAAAAATGAATGTTGGTTGGTGGAAGTCATTGGGATTTGGGGTTGTTTGTTATGCAATGTTATTATAGCAAGAGTCAAGACAACTTCTCTATGTCTCAAATTTCTAATCTATCCCATGGGGATAGTATTTGTACCATATTTATTACCATAGTGTTGTGAAGATTCATTGAACTTATACATGTAACGTGCTTATGACATTGCCGGTCACACTGTAGGAAACAATGTCATCCATTATTGTGCATTATTATTTAGTAAACCATGCCATCTCTAAAGTAAGCACATCAAAAAGAAAATATTTAGCATACTTATATCACCTGATGTGATAGAGCAAATCCTGCCAAAGGAGGAGGGGAATTTGCACATATCATGAAAGAGCTGGCCTCATTGCCAATCATTACACTTCTTTCCCAACTCCCTAAATCTTTACTGGGATAATGGACAACATGAACCCCTAGGGAGTGAGGGGGTTTCTGTAGTCTATGAAATATATTAGCTCTTCTGTGCCTGCTACCTCCAGAGCAGGTTAGGAACGTGATACTGAGCACTGTAGAAATACCTGTTGGCCTTCTTTATGTCTTCTTTGGAGAAACCTACATTCAGGTCTTTTAAAACATTGTGTTATTTTGTTTTCTACTATTGAGTTGTAAGAGTTTCTATAAATTGTGGATATTAAATCCTTATCAGATATTTGGCTTATAATTATTTTCCCAATCCACAGGTTGTCTTTTCAATTTTTTCTTTCTGTTTCCTTTGCTGTAAAGAAGCTTTCCATTTATTTATTTGTATTTTTGCAGCTTGAACTTTTGATGTGATATCCAAAAAACACTGCCAAGGCCAAGGTTGAGGAGCTTTCTGCTATGTTATTCTCTAGGAGTTTTGTGGTTTCAGGTCTTAAATTTAGTTTTCTTAATCTATTTTGAGTTGATTTTTTTTTTTAATGTGCTATAAAATAAGGGTCCAATTTCATTATTTGCATGTAAAATTTCGTTTCCCCAGCACCATATGTTGAAAAAATTAACCTTTGCCCATTGCGTCTTCTTGGTCCACTCGTTGAAAATTAGTTCACTATATATGTAGATTTGGATCCACTTCTGGGCTCTTTATTCTGTTCTCTTGGTCTATGTCTCTGCTTTTATGCCAGTACCATTTGGTTTTAATTACTATAACTTTGTAATGTAATTCAACATCATAAATTATAAGGAATATGTAAATTAAGACCATTATGAGAAATAACCTTGCAGCTATAAGGTGGCTATTATCAAAAAGACAAGTGATTGCAAATATTAGCCAGAGTCTGCAGAAAAAGGATCCCTAGCACACTATTGGCAGGCATGTGAATTGATACAGCCATATAGAAAACAGTGTAGAAGTCCCTAAAACAATTAAAAATAGAACTACCATATGACCCAGCAATCCCTCTTCAGGGCATATCCCCTAAGAAATTAAAATCAACACCCTATAAAGATATCTGCACTCTCATGTTCATTACAGTATTATTCACAATTGTCAAGATATAGATGCAACCTAAATGCCTACCTATAGAGGAACAAATAAAGAAAATGTGAAAAATATATGTATGCACACATACACATAGACACAATGGAATTATTCAGCCATAAAAGAGGAGGAGGTCCTATCATTTGGCACAATATGGATGGATCTGGAGAACATTATGCTAAATGAAGTAAGCCAGACATAGAAATGAAAATACTGTGTGTTTTCACTTATATGTGAAATATATACATATATACGCATATAGGTATATATACATGCTCACATACACAGAGAATGATGCAGTGCTTACCGTGGATGGGGGCAGGGAAAAAATAGGGAGATGGAGGTCAAAGGATACAAAATAGTAGATATGTAAGGAAAACAATTCAGGAGAGCCAGTATGTACCACGAGGGTGAAAGTTAATAAAATTGGATTTAAGTAGAGATTTTTCTTAACTAAGTAGACTTTAGCTGCTCTCATCACACACATACAATAACTATGTGAGATGAGAGATAAAAATGTTAGTTTCCTTCACTGTAGTAATCATTTACTATGTCTAATGTATCCCACAACCCCATGCCATAAACCTCAAATAAACATATTACAATTATTTACTTCATTATTTAATCGTTATTATTATTCTTACTTCAGAGTCAGGGTCTTGTTCTGTTGCCCAGGCTGGAATGCAGTGCTGTGATCGTAGCTCATTATATAGCCTTGAACTCCTCAGCTCAGAAGATCTTCCTGGCTCAACTTGGGACTATAGGCATGAGTCATCACACCCAGTTAGTTTTTCTATGTTTTGTAGAGGAGGGACTTTGCCATGTTGCTCAGGCTGATCTCAAACTCCTGGACTCAAGTGATCATCCCACCTTGGCCTCCTAAAGTGCTAGAATTACAGGAATGAGCCAGTGAGCCCAGCCTAAAATTTATTTTTTAAAAAGAATGTGGTGAGTAGAGAAGACACTTTTGATGTCCAACTAATATCCCTCAGACCTGTCTCTGAATTTCATGTACATTAAAAGCTTCCCTCCCCAGACATTTGTACATCTCTGCTTCTTACTCTAATGGCTTTTTCTGGTGCCAAGAAAGCTTGTTCTGAAGTCAGGAAGTGCCTCCAGGGCAGCCCTCAAACCTCGAGGGATGGGAGTGGGTGGATTAGTGCTTTAGTTTTCCTGTCTCTCCATGAGACATTTTGAGGAATATTCTGTTAGATTCTAGTAGGATTGCAACTCAGTTTTCTACAATGGTAACCTGCTCATTGACATACATTTATAAGGAAAAAACAAGCTGTTTTTCCCTCTATGTTAATACCACTCTCAATATTTTATTCTGTGTGGGGTTTTCCCAAACCAATTCTCTGACATCATTCCCAAACAATGTGTGGGGTTTTCCCAAACCAATTCTCTGACATCACCTAGATCTCCTACCATTTAACTAAATTCTGACATCATCTACCTAGAGATGGCTTCAGATACCACATTTTAAGGACTCGTTCTCACAAGACTGTACTTCTAAATGCCTATGGCAAGTAGTAGGTCCCCAGGTTAACCACACTGTGCCTGACTTGGCTCAAATGGGAGGTTCCCACAACTTTCTTCTTGAGTTTGATAATTTGCTAGAGTAGCTCACAGAACCAGGAAACAGTTTACATACTATTGCTGATTTATTTCAAAGGATTTTCTTTAAAGAATACAAATGAACAGGGTGGTGCTTGTTGCTCAAAGGAGTAGGGCACTGGCCCCATATACCGAAGGTGGTGGGTTCAAACCCAGCCCTGGCCAAAAACTGCAAAAAAAAAAAAAAAAAAAAAAAAAATAATGCAAATGAACAGTCAGATTAAGAGGTGCATTTAGTGAGGTTAAGGAAGGTACTGATTACAGGTGCATATGTTCCCATG